>CAUYPK010163195.1:0-14778 GCA_963574355.1 Loris lydekkerianus | reverse complement strand
GTTTGTGATGTTAAGTAGAGACGGGGTCTTACTCTGGCTCACTGTTGGTCATACTGGTCTTGAACCTTTGAGCTCAGGCAATCCACCCGCCTCGGCCTCCCACAGCGCTGGGACTACAGGCGTGCGCCACCACGCCCGGCCGGGAGACTTATTTCTTAATGAGTTTTCACGTTGATTTCTTCTATGGTAGACAGTAGCGGATGAATCAGAAATTTACATTCTACACGTGGACCATTTTGGTTCAAAAAGGAAATAGTGAAGAATGGGGTTTTCCCTTCTGTGGTTGGCTTGTGTAACTTGAGTAAGTAGTGAACGGAATGGGCTGTGGAGTAGAGCGTTTGGTCTTAGGAAAGTTGTCAAAATCAAAACAGTCATTAATCTTAAGAAAACCCTCACAAATGGAGCTGGGGAAGGCCATGAAGGAAGGATTCTCATGCTATGCCTGATAAATGAGAAGGACTCTATAAAAACCATAACCGTGCACAATGAATGTCTCTACAACCTTATGCAAAAGAGGCTTCTGCAGGAACGTCTACCCAGCAACAGCCTGTCCAACCTTGGACTGGCATCACTCTTGCTACCCATCTTCGTAACCAAAAATAATTATTTCAAAACAATTACATGACCTCTTTTCCCTTTAAAAGCCTTTGCCTTCTTTTACCTCCTCTGTTCCCAAATACACATCATTTTCTTTTAGAGGGCCTCTTCCTGTTTGTTATTTAGGTTGACACTTAAAAATCCTGGTGCTACTAACTAGTGCTGAGTGATCTTGGATCCACAGGCAACATAATTTCTGTGTGCCTCAATTTCCTTCTCTGCAGATTGGTAACCTTTCTCATTCACTCTCCAGGTAACAACCTAAATCATAATGTTTGTTGGAAGGCATAAGTTACCACCAAGAGCTTACAAGAATGCCTGGCACATTGAAAAACAGCCGAAATTATTTGTTGTTGCAGCTATTGAGATGAGGATAATGGAAAAAGAAATTAAAATTAAGAATGACTGTGAGTACTTAGAAAGTGTAACAGTTATTAATATTTCTCTGTTACAGTGGAATCATGCTGTTAAAGGTTACCTCGTTCTACCGGTTATGGGAGTGATTTATATACTATGTGATAATTAACACAGTGAATTACAGGTGCCCGAGGGAAGGAATAAAAGAGTAGTAAATTTATTAGGGACTCCAGGGAGTGTCTCTAGAAAGGTAGGATGCTGAGGCAGGCTGGGCCTAGAGGGGAAGGATGTGAAGAGTAGGAAACAGGAGACGTCTCTCCACTTCTGAAACCAGGACAATTCCTGACGATCTTTAATCGCTTTAAGCACCAAAAAGGGACATGTCTCGCACATTTAATTCAAAATTAAAAAGATGCTTCACTGTAAAATATGTAAATGGAAGACCCACAACATTCTGGCTTTCCCCATGATGGACACTTTAATATATTTTTCAACATTAAATTCTTTATTTAAAAATTTCTCCTCATTTTCTGATATCCCTGCTTTGCTGCCCTAAGCACGTTCTTGTTTTGCATAATAGGTAATCTCACTTGGGAGTTGTAGCCACTGACTCCTCACCCCTTGGCATTTGCTTGGCTGACTCCTACACATCCTTCAGAATTTAGCTTAGAAATCACCTCCTCCAGGAAGCCTTCCCTGATCCTCCAAGAGTAGGTTTTATCCTTGTCTTTCACACCTCCCTCCAGAATGTTAGTTTTTTGAGAGCCAGACTAGGTATATCTTTTTCAGCACGGCACCCCTCTGTGCCAGAACGGGGTCAGCTCAAAGCTGGATGAAACTTTACTAAATGAACTGATTATTGAAGGAGTGACCCCCACCACCACCACCAGACACTTCCAACAAGTACCTGACCAAAGTTATCCAGACAGCCAGTCTGTCTCCAAAAACCTGACACTTCTGCTCCTTCAAAGTCAGAGATCTTCCTGGCATGCCTTTGGCTGGACACTGATTGAGTTCAGTGAGAAGCCAGGTAAAGGATTAAAAATTACAAGCGCAGACTGAATTTACACGACTAAAATTTCTGAGCAGAGGAGTGATAAAGTTAAAAAATAAGACATTTGTGATCTCATTCTGAGGAATCTCTGGGTTTTATGAAATTTGAAGTCAAGTTTCCTCTGCAAACTACCACTCCCAGTTTGGCACAACCTCCCCTTAATCATTCTTTTTCTGTATGTGTGTGTGTGCGATTAAAATGGCTTTATTCCACCGGGGTACAGGTAGGGTGAAATTTCCAACAGAGAAGAAATCTGCACATGGGTAGTGGTGAACGGGGGTTTTAAAGGAAGGTGGGAGTCTGGACAGTCCCTTTCCTGGGTTGGACATCTGTTGTAAGGGTGGGGGTTGGCCCATTTACCTTCCCAGTTGGGACATCCAGTGGGATGGGTAGGAGATTGACCCATTCACCTTCCTTAGGTGGGACATCTGGTGGGAGAGGGTGGATTCTTTTAGGTGGGTCCACCCTATTTGGGCGGGGTTGACCCTATCATCTCAGTCTATTTTGTCTATGTAAGGAGGCAGGCAGGATGATGGGCCTGGTATCTTTTTGACTCCTTCCTGCGGGGAGAGGGGCTAGTGGCCTGCCCATGAAGACAACTGGGGAGGGGAGGGAATGGGGTAAAGGGGTGGCGCTCACAGGAACTCTTTGGCTTTTTCAGTCTGAGCTGGTTGGTATACAGTAAGGTGAGGGTATGAGGAGTTGTTTTCGGGTGACTGGTTACTGGTTCAAAACTGAGAATGAGAATAAAATAATAATTAGTGACCTTATCAGACAATAACCACCAAAGAGGAAGATGGACCGTGAGAGGCATCAGGAACCAGTTGGAGTTGCCAGCAATCCTTAGAGACCACCTAAAACTCATTACCGAGATCTCTGCCCAGTTTTAGAGGATTTTTACAAGGTGGCAGTGTGGATGAAATTGCTCCCATATTTGTTAGAAAAGAAAAAAGATTAGCCTACCTTCTATAAGCAAAAATACCTAGATTTCAGTTTTCCAGGACAGTGTTCAGGAGGCATTCTGATTTTCCAGGGATTGTTGGTCTTTTACAGCTAGGCTCAGGTGGGAATTTCAGTCATGTTGTGAGAATGTCTGCACCAGATCTTCAGAAAGACCCAAGCAGCTAGACATCTGCAGGCTGGACATGGTTTGGAGGGAGTTGGATTTAGGGCACTACTTTGCTCAGAAGCCTGGTTTGTTGTACTTAAAGCATGACCCTGAGGTAGATTTTTTTTTTTCTTAGAATGCCTTACAGAGTTTTAAGAAGTATGGGTTTTGCTTAAAGGCATAAGCCAGTACTGGAGCTCTGAGAGGCACTGCCACATCTTGAAGGCTAGATCAATGAGATCTTGCTGGGAGGTCTGAGGGTCCTGGGGGAAGTTCTGCCATTTTTTTCCTACCACATGCGGTGGAGGGGGTGTGGGAGGTGGTGGGAAGAAGAAGGCATGGGGTATTGTTTAAGGGAAGGATATGGATGTGGGGGTTGGAGGGAAATGAGAATGGGTAACTGATGAGAGGTCATAGATGGAAGAGAGGTATCCCACACAGAGAAAATCATGAGTGTGCTGATAGATAAAATGGAGGGATCATGGGGGCAGGGGGGTCAGGGAGGAGCAGTAGGGGCTGTGGAAGGGAATCAGGAGAAGCCAGTGTTACCCAGGCCAGGAGAGTCTGAGAGGGTCACAGGATGCACACAAGGAAGGAATGTTCTGGAGTATGAGAAATGCCTGGATATAAGGGATCTCTGACCATTTGCCTAATTTTGGACAGTGATTATTGAGATCAGTGAGAATTGAAAGGTGGAAGGTGCCATGTTGAGGCCACTGCAAGCCACTGTCAATTTGGCCTATTTGTACATAGGCCAAGCAGTATTACAGAAAAAAATTAGATGTTTTGGTTTGAGATCAGGATAGAGCTTTAGAGGCTTGAGATTAGAGGTGAAGACAGTTTAGAGGTGAAGAAGGGGTAATCTGTGAGGAAAAGAAATGAGATTACAGGGGAAATATAGGAGGAGGAAGAAGAAAGTTAGACCAGCCAGAAAAATGGTGATCCAGACCTCTGGACAGGTGAGCCTGGCTCACGGAACTACCAAAAATGGTCCAGCCCACAGTAGGGCAATGAACTGATGATCCTGGCTCATTGAGAGTGGCCTTGGGAGATTACCCAGACTCTCTGTTCATGACTTTGGTCCAAAGAGGGCCTGGCCTCTGCACGTGACCTTAACCAGCAGGAGGGGTCTAGGCCCACTGTAGGGCACTAGAGGGGCAAGGCTGGGGAACAAGCTGGAGCCCAGGCCTACAAGACAGTGTCCCCAAACACGAGGCGCAGGGTGGGATGGCAAGCCTGGCTCACTGTGGTGGCTGGAGCTTGGATCAAGGAGGTATAAGCCTCCACAGGTGAAACCAGCCAGAAAAAAAAATGGAGAAGGAAGTAGCTGAGGGGTTTTAAGGGACCCAGAGATGGAGGGAGAAGGAAAGAGAAGTTAAGAGTCGAGGATGGGAAGAGAAGTTAAAAAATGTTTAGTAAAGGAGTTCTAGATGAAAAAGCTCACCATTAGATGGATCAAATTTAGGGAAGGTTAGAGAGGTTTCCTGGTTTCTTTTATCTCACTGGAAGAAGGGTCCATTTAGCAGGGTCGAATGGGGGTATAATTCAGCCCCCCAAAGGAACTTATCTCCATCCTGGGTTTCAGCACCCAAATGAAAGGTTATGGAGCCAAAGATAAAAGACTACTACGAGGCACGGGACCAAAGGAAGACAAAGCAGTTTGTGCAATTAAAATGGAGGGGCGAGATCTGCAACCAGGAAGAAATCCACACGTGGTTAATGGCAGATGGGGGTTTTAAAGGCCAGGAAGATAGGGGGGTTGGGACATTCCTTCCCCTGGGTTGGACATCTGTTGGAAGGGTGGGGATTGGTCCATTTACCTTTCCTAGGTGGGACATCTGGTGGGAAAGGGTGGGGGGTTGATTTTTTTAGGCGGGTCCACCCCATTTGGGCAGAGTTTGACTCTACCACTTACTACTCAAGAGTCACATAGCTGCTGGTGACAAAGGTTCTTAGCTTTCTTCATTGCTCCCATAGATAACGTCAACCTTGTGAAATATAAGGCTAGTTTTTGAGATATCTTCTAGGCCCTGCATCCTGGTGGATAAGCTGACCCACCAAGACTAAGAGCCCGTGCCGAAGAACTGACCCCACTGGTCTTTCCACCCCTACTCAGCAACTGACTCAGCACAAGAAAACAATTTCTACACCCCTATGGTCCCACCCCAAACCCAGCCAATCAGCAGAACCAGTCCCCTAGCTCTTTGCCCAACTATCTTACAAAACCCTCTCTCTCGAATTCTCAGGGATATGGATTTGAAAAATCCCTCCTGTCTCCTTGCATGGCGCCTGAGACATTAAACATCTATCATCTCAGTGTATTGGCTTCTTGAACAAAGGACGATGAACGAGGTTAGGCAGTAACACTTAATGCCTCCCGAAAATTTTTAGAGTCTATCTCAGAATGCACCTGGCTCCTATAAAGACAAATACAATAAGCAATATGTATAGGTTTAAATGTGAAGTTATGGATTCCTCTTTTCTCTTCTCCCTAGATTCACTCTCGTTTCCTCACAATGTTAGATGAGCCTGTCTGAGGTCCCACGGAACAAGCTTTGATAAATGGCAGCTGATAAAATGAAGCTATTTAAGTCCTTTAGCTAAGGAAGCTCCTATTAACAGAGTAAACTTAGAATAATTAGGAGTTGTTCAACAGAAGCCAGTTTGGGCTACTTATCATTGTGGAAAATCTACACTTTGTTTGTATCTACAATGCATGTAAAGACCAAAAAGGATGGGTAACACCTGTGGCTCAAGGAGTAGGGAGCCAGCCCCACATACTGGAGGTGGCGGGTTCAAACCCGACCCTGGTCAAAAACTGCAACAAGAAAACAAAACTAAGATCAAAAAGGAAACACATTTTTGCCTGAGATCCTCCTGTGAAAAAAAAAAAAAAAAACAGTTTGTGAAGATAAGCCAAACACAGCTAAAGAATGCAGGCGTGGAAGAAGTGATACAGCTGATCATCTTCCTAGCTTAGTTATTTTTGAAGCATGAAAAACTTCCCCTTGGTCCTTTGGAGGTTTGGTGAAAAATCAATGCACAAAAGGCAGCTTAATTGGAGAAAGAGCATGCAAAATTAGTGTGCACATCGGGAAGAGCCAGAGTGATTACCCCTGCACAGGTTAAGGGTGGAAGCTTGTGTACCATCTCCAGGTTACAGACAGCATGGCAGGTGGATCTTACCAAAATGGATTAGGGGAGGGGGAGAAGAGAGGGCCAGGCTAGCAAGGTGGGCTTGTTATGTAGATGAAACCTGACAGGTATAATAGCAGCCTTTAGAGAGAATATATATTAAATGTTTGTTTGTTTGTTTTCCTAGACCTTTAAAGGTGTCGACTATTGTTAACCTTTCCTGGATCCAGACAAGGAAAGGCCTGGATGCATGGGTGATCTTTTATAGTTCTAAAGTTTTGCCACAAAAGACAGTTTTGCAGGGCTATTTCTGTTTTGTATCTTACTGAGAACTATCTCCAGATAAGTCCAAAAATATATTCTGGGGAAAATAGGTTGATTTCCTTTACATATAAACTGACTTAAGAAACATTTGGGAGGTACTTTTGTTTGTTTGTTTGTTTTGTAGAGACAGAGTCTCACTTTATCATCCTCGGTAGAGTGTCATGGTGTCACGCTGCTCAAAGCAACCTTCAACCCCTGGGCTTAGGCGATTCTCTTGCCTCAGCCTCCTGAGTAGCTGGGACTACAGGTGCCCGCGACAACGCCCGGCTACTTTTTTTTTGGTTGTTACAGTTTGGCTGGGCTGGGCTTGAACACGCCACCCTCGGCATATGGGGCCAGCGCCCTACCTACTGAGCCACAGACACTGCCCTGGGAGGTACTTTTGTAACAGACCAAAGAGGGCTCATTTAAATTTCAAAATTTGGAAAGGAAAAACTAAATTTACACTTATATTTTAATCCTCTTACTGTGTAATATGATTAGTTCTCTAAAAATTTTTAATTCCTATGGGTGAGAAAACCCTCTGTATTTCCCATATGCCATATTTCCTTGAAAATTATCCTTTAATAATTTAGAGAAAAGCAAAATTGAATTTTGAAAATAATTCATTGTCCCTAATGATTATTTACACTAAAACAAAGATTTAAGTATTTAAAGGGATAAAATATTTGCTAAAATTATTTTGAAACATAAAATATGGATATTAAATAACCTACACACCATTAATTTTGGAATGGCAATTAAAATATTTGTAAATGTTTATTTTTAAAAGATGAATACAATCTCTGTCTCAAGGAAAAAAGTGGGGAGAGAGAGGAGATGCTTTTTAGTGGCTCTTTGTATCTTTAAATACATGAGTATTGTTGTCACCCAGCCAGGCTGATCTGCCCCCTGCCCAAGAGAAACCCAGTACCCAGAGACAGAAGGGTTCACAGCAGAGAAAGACTTTATTTCCCATAGTGCTCAGCAGGGAGAAATTTCTCAAATCCACCACCAGGAGAATTGGGGGGAAACAGGCTTCTTAAAAACAGTTCGGTGGTCAGAGGGCTAGGCAGTCAGCGTCTGCTAATAGGCTGGTTTGGGGGTGGAGCCTTCAGTCCTTTGGTGTGGGCCCCCATCTGGGTGGGTAGCAGTTTCTTGGATGGGGGTCCCAGACCAGTTGAGTCAGTTCTTTGGTCTGGGTGGTCAATCTACTAGAATGCAGGGCCTGAAAGCCATCTCAAAAAGTACCCCTAAGTTCCAAACAGGTGATATTTTCTACAGAGGAAAGTTAAGAATCTTTATAACTACCAGCTGTGCCCTCTGGAGTAGCTCTCACAGAGAAGCCAAAAAGGGGACAGAGACCTGTTATCAGGCCAGCAAGGGCACAGTAGCTGATGACTGTCATTATTTTAGCTAAGCCTGCTCCTTCACAGAGTTTTGGGGCCCTTACTTTAGCTCTCACCTTGTACCCCTTCATCAATCTGTAAGGACAGTTTCAGTGTCACCTTGGACATATATCTAAGTGAGCTATGATTCACCTTTGTGGGATTTGGGGGTGAGTTGATGTAGGATGGTTTTTTTTTTTTTTTTTTAAATAAGCTGAGCAACAATAGTATTAACACAGAAGCCTAGGAAGACCACCCTGCAACTTCTAATACATGTTTTGAAAGTATGTAGAAGCTTGCTGAAATCTTTCCTGGTGTAAATATTTGTACAGCTCTTTTTAATATGCAAAATATTTTCATTTACTTTCTCTTACCGTGATCGCCACAATCAACGGTGGGGTTTCTTATAGATAAGGAAATCAAGGCTGAAAAAGCTACCTAGATAAACTAGTAATTTCCCTTGGAATGGGTATTTGAAACCAGTTATAAACTAAAACTGTTTCCCCCCTTGTCAGAATGTTACATTTATCATACCCACAATTCTAGGCAGCAGGATCTGTATAAAACGTTGGAATTTTCTAGAGGAAACAAGTTGTGAAGATGCCTGGATTTAAAAGATCTGCTGAGAGGGAGCACAAAATCAAGGAAAATCTTGAGTCCCCTCAGGGAAAATGCTGGGCCCCCAACTAACCTAGAAAAGTGGACAGGAGTAACCACGGACCTCAGAGCAAGCCAGAAGCATGAGGTGTTTTGGTTCTCTATGGAAACCAAAAGATGGCATCTTAACATAACCTTCTTTGAGTTGTATTTTAGAAACTCCCACTGGATGGAAAAGCAGATAAAGGGAAACTGGAAAAACTGTTTGTTTTGAGACTGAGGATCTCTCTGTTTACCTGGGTTAGAGTGCAGTGGCATCAGCCCAGCTCACAGCAACCTCAAAGTCATGGGTTCAAGCGATCCTCCTGCCTCGGCCTCCTGGGTGGGTAGGACTACAGGCACCCGACAAGATGCCCGGCTAGTTTTTCTATTTTCAGTAGAGATGGGTCTCACCCTTGCTCAGGCTGATCTTGAACTCCTGAGCTCAAGGGATCCTCTTGCCTCAGCCCCCAGAGTGCAGAATTGAACACTTGATAGCTATTTTATCTCCTAAATTTCCCGAGGGGCCTGGAAAAAAATTACACCCATCTTACCATTCCTTTGGGCTAATTCAAGAATCCCTGAATCTGCCTAGGACTTGTAGGCCCCTCTGCTGCAGGATACCCTGCCTTTTTAGGCTAGGCCCATATATAACCTCTATAAAGGAAAACGAAAATCTCAGGACCATTCCCCAACTCCTATGCAAAAGGAGTCAAGGCTGGAGGCTGAGTCAGGAGTCCCCTTCCAAATGCACAGCTGTTTCTAACATCATGCATTAGCCAGAACCCCACAGAAGGGTAAAAGGCCGTAGGCATCTACCAGGACTGCCCCACAGAACTTTTCCATAAGGAAATTCTTTATTGACTCCCCTCACCCCACAGAAAACAAGGACAAGCAAATTGTAGCTTTAGGTCTGCAGGCAAAGTCAAGCTCCTAAATCTAAAGTCTATTTAATCCCATGCTGATAATGTTGACTGTAAGCCTTGTCATTATTCTTGGTGCAGAACAGGGACAAGATAAATCATTCCTTTACTGTATAATTATTCTTCTTCACTCTTTTTCACTTTAAACATTCAGCTTGTCTTATTTAAAATGTAGATTTCCTGGGTTTCACAAGTTTGTAACCATTCGCCTTACTGCCTGCCTGCTGGTGTTTTTCCCTGGCCCATTGTCAAATTTTGGCTTATTAAAACTCCACTGATTGAGATCTTTGCCTCAATAACTTATTTGTGTTGTAACTTCCAAATATTGATTTTCAAATTTATGTGCCCGCAATGAACTCTTGCATTTAAAAACCTGGTTTGTAAGTCACTGGGGGAGTTTGCATCTTAAGTATCAGCTGACCGTTCGCTGCAGGGTGCCAAGCAGTAAAAATGCCTCTCCTTCTGCAACTCTCAGTTTCAGGGTCTGGCTTTGCTGCTCTGGTAAGTGGACCCCAGTTTGGTCTCTTAACATTGTATCAAATGCTCTTTTCTTTTTTTAACTGTTTGGGATTCATTGAAGGTACAAAGAATTAGGTGATACTCATCCACATTTCTTAGATAAAGTCCCTCTTATAATTGTGTCCTGCCCCAGATGTGAGCTAATATGAGGTGGGGTACAGGAATGAGGGAGTGGGGAGAGGGGAGGAGGAAGGGGGTGGGGGATCACGGTGAATGATGCTATTTCCAACTCAAATATTCTTGACGTTTGCCTGTGGACACTCATGGTGTGAAGTGCAGTACTGAAATGCATGAACACAGAGTAGGTGGCAGGCAGTAGGATATAGGCTTCGGTGTCAAGCTTAGACAGTAGTCACAGATGTATTTTCTTTTTCTTTCTTTCTTTTTTTTTTTTTTGAGACAGAACCTCAAGCTGTTGGCCTGGGTTAAGTGCTATGGCATCACAGCTCACAGCAACCTCCAACTCCGGGACTCAAGCGATTCTCCTGCCTCTGCCTCCCAAGTAGCTGGGACCACAGGCGCCCGCCACAATGCCCAGCTATTTTTCTGTTGCAGCCGTCATTGGTGTTTGGCTGCCTGGGCTGGATTCGAACCTGCCAGCTCAGGTGTATGTGGCTGGCGCCTTAGCCACTTGAGCCACAGATGTATTTTCTTAGGAATTAGCCTGCATGCAGCATTGTTTTGGCCTCCTGGTTAAGTGTAATTGGTTTACTGTGTTTGATGAGGTTCAGAATTTTTCCTTGGAGAAAAAGGTAGTTTGTCAATGGGGGAAAAAACCATATTCTATTAAATAAAGAAGTTTATTCTGAGCCAAATTTGAGGCCCATGACCTGGAGCCACCCCCAAGAAGTCTTAAGCAGGTGGACTCATAGTGGTGGGGTTACGATTTGGTTTCATACATTCTGCAAAGACAGAAATTACAGGGACAGTCATACATCAATACGTGGAAAACATACATTGATTTGGCCTGAAAGGTGGGACATCTCACAGCAGTGGCTTAGCGGTGACAGACAGGCTTAAAGCTTCCTTCGCTGACAATTGGCTGAACGAGTTAGGCATAGGGCAGGAGTCAGTGAAAAGGAAAGCTTGAATTAAGGTTCAGGGTCTGCTAATCAGAGACAAGGAGGTGGCACCTGCGTAGCACTGGGAGACACGTCCCACGGTAAGCTCTATGGCTGGATCATGAAGGCCACCCAACTATTGATTCCTGCTCCAATTTTCAGCTCTTTGGGCAACTTTTTGATAATTCTGCTTTCCAATAAAAACAATTCATTTATTATCATGTTTCTCTAGATTACCATAAATATCTTTCTGGTTTATGCTAGTATCATACCCTTTGTGATGTAGCCTGAACTATAGAAAAACATGCAAAAATTAGTGCCACTGATTCATAATTTTTGTTTCTGACAGGCCTTGCTCTGTTACCCTCGTTGCAAAGCAGTGGCATGATGACAGCTGTGCTCTCTCCAGTTCCTAAGTGCAAATGATTGTCCTGCCTCAGCCTCTCAAGTAACATAGTTAAAAGCTATAGGCATGTACCCCCATGTCCAGCTTTTTAATCTTATTAACTGAAAAGATTTTGCTGTGTTACCCAGACTGGTCTTCAACTCCTGGCCTTAAGCAATCCCTTCACCCTGGCCTCTCAAACTGCTGGGATTCCAGGTGTGAGCAACCATGGGTGGTCTGCAATTTTTTTTTTTTTTTTTTTTAAATTTTAGAGAACAGTTTGAAGATATTTAGAAGACATAAAGCATTACTTATCGACAACTTGGATCTATGTACATGGGATAGCCTGTTTTAAAGGTTATGTTGGTATCTTCAGAAGTCATACTTCTCAAACAGATGTAGAGATGAGCCTATATATAACATTATGACGAAACTGCTGAAAGAATGAAGGCTTACTTTGTATTTGGGAGACAGGCTTTACATATTCGGAGAAGTTTAAAAACTCATTCTTGTAAGCAACGAGGCATTCCCATTGGAAGACCGGGGTGGTAGACCAGAATTCCAAAGAGATTACAAGTGACACACACCTTGTTCACGGACAACATTTCTACCATGACGACTGGAGGGCTTGATTGGTGGCCTTTCTAAAGTAGTCTGGGAAAGGAACATTACAACATCCATCTGGAATCGGATGGTCAGAAGCATCTTTGCTATTAGGTGCCACAAAATTGGAGTGATCATTCTGAAGCCAAACATAACATTTGTAAAAATAGCTTTTAGAGCCATGGAGTGTTGCAAATTCCTCAAATGTCGACATTCGACTTTAGTTGTTTAGTACAGTTTGAGGGATTCCTGTCAGCTTAGAAGGAAAAAAGAAGGGTGACACCTGGTATCACAGGCACTGTGTTCTAATGGGGCCTGGGTGATGGGAGGAAGCTGCCCCCGGTGTGCTCTGGCATGACACACGTGCAGGGTCACTGCTTTAATGAGCACGTGGAGAACTCGCCGTGCGCTGTTGTTGAGGTGTGCTACTCGTTTCTACCGACATTAGAATTGGTATTGCTGCCAGCTTTCCTCAAGGTGGGAATGAAACAGGTGGAAGTCGTCTAATGTGCCCAAGACGGAGACACTTTAAGAAGTATGTAAACCAAATAGCTTACAGCGGACTGCTGAGTCTCACTGCCACTGTCAAGAACTGCCTGAAAGAATTTCCATCTTACCCTTAAGAATTATACAAAGTAGTTTTAAAAATTGGCCAAAGACAGCTTGTTTATGTCCTAAGAGGATGACTAACATAAGAACTATCAATTAGGGGACATTAAATTGTAACTGCTTGCCAGCTTTCGCTATTAACTGTAATAGGTAAATTTAAGAAAAAAGTTACCAAGTTTGGTTGCTCTTAGGCATCATTAAGTCACATGCTTTTTAATAAAAAATCTCCAAGTATATTTTAAAAGACATACTATTTTAGACCTACCATTACTAATGTGGTAGTTTTTAAAAGCTCTCTTTTGTTTTTTTGCAGCTTTATGAGTCTGGTTTGGTTCTCTGACTTTGACCAAGAATATGGCAGAAGTGGGATGTGGCACAAGAGTCATCACTCTTTGGAATCCAGCCAGGAACTTTGATGCTACCCAAGAAAGCAAGACCTCCCAAGCCAAGTCCAAACACGAGAGGGGGGGGCACTAGGGACCATCCAGCCCTAGCTGAGTGAACACAGACTGTTATCTCAGGGGCAAATAGCTGTCATTCAAACCACTAAGTGTTGGACTGATCAGTTACACCATATATGCCTAACACAAACGATACCAACAGTCGGATGCTGGCATAACAAAGACTTAACATACAACACTTCCTAACCAAGGCTGAAGAAAGGTGAACAAACTAGCTTGACAAAGCTTAAGAAACTGCCATTGAAAGCTGGAAAAAAGGGGACTCGTCTTGTATTAGCCAAAACAATTGGCAAAACTAATGAACTTGTGGTTTCTACTAGCTTATTTAAGCTGTGTATAACGAGGTACAGAAGGGAGAGATGAAAACAGATTGGTCTGCAAGAATACAGAAACATAGGATACTTAGCAGCTGCTGGGTTCAATGCAATCTCTCTAGCAGGCTTAAGATTCTCAAAGAAAGAAACCATTTCAGGGTCATTATTAAATCAAGGCTGTGACTGTTATGCCTAGTAGATGCTTTCAGCTCAACATGGCTCCAGAGAATCCTGTCTTCCATAGCACTCTAGCTCTCCGGAGAGAAGTCTGTATGAATTATGACTTAGCTTTTGAAAGGCACATAGAGAATTTCAATTAGTTTTATAGGAAAACCATAGTTTTTAAAGGAGCCACTGTTTGCTGAATATGTACAAAGACATTTCAAAATGAAACATAAGCCTCTACACCCATCTATTCCCTAAGTCTACTTCAGGACACTTGAGGCAAATGCTATCGTTTTAATTCCAAGAAAGTATCTTTTAGTCCCTTTTTCTTTTCTTGGGTTCGTGCCTTAAAGTAATGACATTCATAAAAACTCTTTTAACCTCTGGAGGAAATTAACACACATGCTCAGATGTTTTCCCCTAATTGGAAGATCATCCCGGCCAGAAGTCAGGAGTGGTCATTATGACTCCCAGCTGAGGTCCTAATTCTGAGACTTTGGCCGAATTGCTAAAGCCCCTGAGAGTTTTATCTCAACAAGGATTAAGCAAGTAGTGATGTCACAGAAAATGGCAGATTAGAAGTCCCAGATAACCTTTTTCTGCGTAAAGGAGAGCTCCCAGTCAGAGATTTAAAGCCTTCCTCTAGAACATAAGGGGAAAAGAAAGGATTATTAGTCATTTGAGGATCACTTTCACCATGAGACAAAAAGATCCAAGTTAATTAATGAGGAAGGAAAGAGGCCTGGGGAAATAATACAGGGGTTAGAGGAAAATGTTATGAAAAGACTAATTCATATCTTCAGAAATTCGAAAAAATGAATCCATAGGATTCATGAAAAGGTGATAAGCACTTTAGAGACTTAAAGCCACAACTGCCAACATGAAAATTCAATGGAATACTTTAAAATAGAGAAAACCTATAGAATAAACCTAAAATATTACAAGTGACAACCGAACTTCATGGACACCCCGTATTGTGGCCATGAACCTCAAATATTAAAACTGACACACAGACTTCGTGGCCACCCCGTACTGTGGCCATGAACCTCAAATATTAAAACTGACACACAGACTTCGTGGCCACCCCGTACTGTGGCCATGAACCTCAAATATTAAAACTGACACACAGACTTCGTGGCCACCCCGTACTGTGGCCATGA
>CAUYPK010163194.1:0-35081 GCA_963574355.1 Loris lydekkerianus | reverse complement strand
TTCTGGCAGGTGCCTGTAGTCCCAGCTACTTTGGAGGCTGAGGCAAGAGAATCCTTAAGCCCAAGAGTTTGAGGTTGCTGTGTGGTGTGTCTCTTCAGAGGTTGCCATATTTTGACTGTAGGAAAAATAAATACTAAAAATTATTTCTAATAAAAGTGAATAAACTTTTTATTTTTTTTTTTTTTTTTTTTTTTGAGACAGTCTCACTATGTCAACCTCTGTAGAGTCACAGCTCACAGCAACCTCAAACTCTTGGGCTTAAGGATTCTCTTGCCTCAGCCTCCCAAGTAGCTGGGACTACAGGCACCTGCCAGAACGCCTGGCTATTTTTTGGTTGTAGTTGTCACTGTTGTTTAGCAGGCCAGGGCTGGGTTCAAACCCTCCAGTTCCAGTGTATGTGGCTGACGACCTAGCAGCTGAGTTACAGGCACCGAGCCAATATCCTTATTCTTAGGATGTACCCAAAGTATTAAGGAGTAAAGAAAAAGAACATTCAACATACTCTTCAATGGTTCAGAAAAGATAAATACAGAACATACACGCATAACCCAGTTCGTAACTCCCACCTTTTAACCACTTTCTTCACCAGCCTTTTGGGATATCTCTTGGCTGTCTTTCTACCACACTGGCTAGTGCTAAACTTTTAAACTTCGGAGTAACTCAGGGCTAATTATAAGCACTTGATCTTCTTTTCCTAATATCAAGGTACACATCTGTTGGACATAGCAAAACTTCAGTAGAGTTCTTCCCATTTTTCCTAGAGGAAAATTATTTCCTTTAAATAATTTTTGTTCTTTCATTACATTCCTTACTTCTCTCTCTCTCTCTCTCTCTTTTTTTTTGTGGTCGAGACAGAGTTCTACCCTATGCCCTGAGCAGAGTGCAATGGCATCGTAGCTCACTGCGACCTCAGACTTGGGCTGTGGGCATCTCAGCCTCTAAAGCTGCTGGGATTACAGGTGCTTGCCGTGGCACCTGGCTGGGTTTTTCCAATTTTTTTTCATGAGTCAGGGTCTCACTCTTCTCTCAGATAAGCCTCGAACTCCTGAGCTCAAGCAATCCTCCTGCCTCAGCCTTCCACAGTGCTGGGATTACAGGTGTGAGCCCCTGTGCCCAGCGCCTTACTTCTCCTGGGATTGAGATGCATTAAATTACTTTTGGGTAATGGTCAATAATCCCTTTGAGTTGCATGGTGCTAACCTATCAAAAATCTGAGCTGAGGAAAATCATGCAAATAAAAGCAGAAATAATTTAGGCTGGGTGCAGTGGCTCACGCCTGTAATTCTACCACTCTGGGAGGATGAGGCAAGTGGATTGCCTGAGCTCATAGGTTTGAGACCAGCCTGGACAAGAGCAAGACCCTGTCTTTAAAATGTAGCTGGGTATTGTGGTAGGCACCTGTAGTTCCAGCTACTTGGGAGCCTGATACAAGAGAATAGCTTAAGCCCAACATTTTGAGGTTGCTGTGAGCTGTGCTGTGAGCTATGCTGTGAGCTGTGATGCCATGGCAGTTTACTGAGGGTAACAAAGTGAGACTCTGCCTCAAAAAAGAAAAGAAAATCGTTTAAATAGAAAACAGAAAGCAACAATGAAAGTCAATAGAACAAAAATATGGTCCCTTGAAAAGACCAATAAAATTGTCTAGTCAGAATGATTAGGGGAAAAATAGAGAGAAAACACAAATTAATAATATCCAGAGTGAGAAAGAGGATGTCACTATAAATACCAGAGAGGTTAAATGAACACTAAGGGAATATTATGAACAACTTATGGCAATAAACTAGACAACTTAGAAAAATCCCTCGAAAGACACAAATTACCAAAGCTCATTCAGGGAGAAACAGATAACATGAATAGCCCTGTATCTAACTGCTTTTCCATAAAGGAAACTCTTGATGACTTCACTGGCAAATTATATCAAGCATTTGGTGAATGAATAATAACAAACTACACAGTTGATGAAGGCACTAATCCACAGATTCAAAAAGCCAAACAAATCACAATCAACATTGAAAAATAAAGCAAACTAAACCAAAGACACATACTAGAAAAAAACTGAACAAAAATGAACTCTATTTAGACTGCTAGGGTCATCTTGATTGCAACTATTACAACTTGATTGCAGAACAGAGACAAAGAAGATTTTCACTCTACTAAAAGAAAAGAACTGTCAACTACAATCCATTGAAAGAAGAAGAAAGGTAAGAAAGGTCATTTTCATTCAAACAAAACCTGAGTGACTTTGGAGCCAAAAGATTTTCACTAAAGTAAATTCTAAAGGATGTAATTTTGACAAAAAAGAAAAATCCTAGAATCATGTGCCAGGCATGGAGAACAATAACAAAAAAAGATTGATTTGTGATAAATCTTAATAAACATTGTACAATATCTGTCACAAGAAAAACATGTTCTAGGGTATATACTATCCTTTTAGCTTGGGTATGCGGATGAAAAAGACGTGCAAAGTAGGGTCACTGCTGACCCACAAATGATAGGTGAGAAATAAGCTTTTGTTATTGCAAGCCACTAAGATTTGGGGTTTGTTTGTTTGTAATGCTACTGAGAAAAAGCCGACTTACGCAAAAATAATAATAATGGTTTGTGAAAGTTAAAAAGTAGAAAATCTAGGACAACAGCAGCAACTCTAGGGGGCGCCATTTATATTATTAATATATTCCATGCAAGTGATTATTCCTGCAATACAACACTGTGAAGTGATTGTTTGAATATTTTCCTACAAAGACTGTTCAAATCCCAGACTATTAAGCCTACCAGACATTCAAGAAATAGTTTTAATCTTTCATAAATTATTCCAGAGGACAGAAAAAGAAGAAACCTCCAATTATTTTGTGAACCCGGTGTAACCTTGGTACAGGTCTGATAGGACAGTATAAGAATGGAAATTTGAGGCCAATCTCATTCATGTACAAAAGTGTAAGGAATGTCAATAAAATATTAGCAAATCAAACCATGAATATGTAAAAGAAAAGACATCAATGACCCACTTGTTTACTTCAGGAAGAGGGAAGAACAGTTTAACAATAGGAAATCAATGAGTTTAGATCACTACATTGCTACGTGAACAACAAAATCATATGTGGCCACTTCAAAACATGTTCAAAATTGATAAATTACCTATCCACTAATTTTAGAGTTATGATAAAAATTTTGCAAAATAGGAAAGAAGGGAATATATTTAACCAGATAAAGGATAACTCGGAAAAACTTATCAAAACATCACATTTAATGGTGAAACACTGAAAGCATTCTTTTTAGGATCAGCAATAAGACAAAGGTGTCTGTGATAACCAATTCTAGTTAACATTTTTCAAGACATTCTAGCTAGCAGTGTAAGGCAAGAAAAAGGCATAAAATTAGAAAAAAAGAAAAAAATATTTGCAGTTAATATGGCTGTCTACATACAAGGACTGAAAGAATCTAAAGATAAATGATAAGAATTAATACATTTATTTACTTATTTACTTACTTAATTCCTTGAGACAGGGTTTTACTCTGTCCACAGGGTTACTGCAGTGGCTCATGACAGCTCACAGCAACTTCACACTCCTGGGCTCAAGGGATTCTCCTGCCTTAGCCTCCCAAGTAGCCGGGACCTACAGGCCCGAGCTGCCATGCCCAGCTATTTTTTTCTATTTTTTTGTAGAGATGGGATCTCACCCTTGCTGAGACTGAGAATTAATAAATTTAGTAAGATGGCTGTATAGGTACGACACTGAAACAACATGGAAAACACTAGACAAATTGGATTTCATTGAAATTAAAAACTTTTATACATCAAAAGACATCAACAAAATGAAAATGAGGAAAATATTTGTGAATCATGTATCTGATAATGGATTAATATACAGAATATATAAAGAACGCAGCAACAAAAACAAAGAGCCTGATTTAAAAATAGGCAAAAGAATAGAGAGTTCTCTGAAGATACACTGAGATGGCCAATAAGCACAAAGAAAGATTCTCAACACCACTAAGGCAGGGTGCCTAGTCATTAGGGAAATGAAAAATCAAACTTACAGGGATATGCTACGTCAAACCCAGGAGGACGGCTGTCAAAAAAAAAAAAAGAAAACCCAGAAAATAACAAGTGCTAACAAGGATATGGGGAAATTAAAATCATTGTGTGCTGTGGGTGGAAATGCAGAATGGTGTAACTGCTGTGGAAAACAGTTCAGAAGTTCCTTAACAAATAAAATATAAAATTACCATATGATCCAGCAATCCCATTTCTTTGTATATACCCAAAAGAATTGAAAGGAGCAACCTGAATAGATATTTGTCCATGTTCATAGCAGCATTATTTACATTAGTCAAAAGGTAGAAACAACCCAAGTGTCTATGGATGGATGAATGAATAAACAAAATTAGTATATGTACACAGTAGAATATTTTTCAGTCTTGAAAATGAGAGAAATTCTGACACATGCTACAACATAGATGAACCTTGAGGACATTATGCTAAGTGAAATAAGCCAGTTACAAAAGGACAAATATCCTATGATTCCATTTGTATGACTCACCTAGACCAGTCATTCATAGAGACAGAAAGTGTAATCATGGTTTCCAGGTGTTGGTGGAGGAGAGAATGGGGAGTTATTATTTAACAGGTATAGAGTTGCAATTTGGGAAAATGAGAAAATTCTGGAGATTGACGGTGATGCTAACGCAATAATGTGAACGTAGTTAATGCCACCCAACTGAACACTTAAAAATGACTGAAATGATACATTTTGTTATGTATGTTTTATTACAATTTAAAGAGCAAAAATAAATAATGTACAAAGGTAAATACAATAAGAAAATGAGTATTTCTTCTGGCCGACCATCAATGACCTATCAGAATTTACTTTAGATTTATTCTTTTTTATGTTATTTATTTTTGCAGTTTTTGGCCGGGGCTGGGTTTGAACCTACCACCTCTAGTATATGGGGCCGACGCCCTACTCCTTTTAGCCAGAGTCTTACCTTATCACCCTAGGTAGAGTGCCATGGCATCATACCTCACAACAACCTCAAACTCTTGAGCTCAAGCGATTCTCTTGTCTCAGCCTCTCGAGTAGTTGAGACTACAAGCACCCGCGACAATGCCTGGCTACTTTTAGAGATGAAGTCTCAGCTCTTGCCCAGTCTGTTCTAGAACTTATAAACTCAGGCAATCTACCTGCCTCGGTCTCCCAGAGTGCTAGGATTATAGGCGCGAGCCACTGTGCCTAGCCCTACTTTAGATTTATATGTAGAAAGTTGTAAAAGATCATTGCTCTTACCCTAATTACCTAAACAACATGGATAAGCCTAATAATCATGTTAAAAGAAAATAAACTCTAGAAAGCGACAAACCCTTTATAAAAGAGAAGACATTTATAGTTGTTCTCACCACCAACTGAAATGGAGAAGGGAGGAAGAGGAGAAACTACCACAGATGGGAAGAGAATTGCAAAAGCAATTCATAGGTGCAAATTAATTCAATTCAATTGTTTACATTTTCAACAAATAATGCTGAAACAATTAGACATCTATAACCCCCCAAATGAACCTTGACCTAAACCTCATATCTTTGTATTAATTAAAAATGGATCAAACATAGGAATGTAAAATGTAAAACTATAATAGTCAAAACAATCTTGAAAAGAAGAACAAAACTGGAGTAGTCACCCTTCCCAATATCAAAATTTACTACAAAACTATAGGAATCAAAACAGTGTGGTACTGGTCTAAGGTGAGACATATATACCAATAGAATAGAACTGAACATCCAGAAATAAGTGCTCATATTTATAGGCCAGATGACTTCTGAGAAGTGTGCCAAGACAATAGGATGAGGGGAAGAATGGACTTTTCTGCAAATGGTGCTGGGACAACTACATACTCCACATGCAAATGAAAAAAGCTGAACAGATATCTCACACTATACTCAAAAACTAACTCAAAACACGCACCTAAATGTAACAGCTACAAATTTTAAACTCTTAAAAAAAAAACAAAACATAGGCATAAATCTTTGTGACCTTAGGTTAGGCAATGGTTATTATTTTTGTTGTTGTTATTTTTATTTATTTATTTATTTTTGCAGTTTTTGGCCAGGGCTGGGTTTGAACCCACCACTTTTGGTATATGGGGCTGGTGCCTTACTTCTTGAGCCATAGGTGCCACCCTTATTTTATTTTATTTTGACAGGGTCTTGCTCTGTTGCCCAGGCCAGAGTGCAGTGCTATAATCATAGCTCACTGGAACCTTGAATTCCTGGGCTTAAGCAATCCTCCCACCTCAACCTCCTGAATAACAAACAGACTATAGGCACTTATCACCACTCCTGGCTATTGAAAAAAAAAAATGTAGAGACAGGGTCTTGCTATGTTGCCTAAGCTGGTTTTGAACCCTTGGTCTCAATCAATCCTCCCACCTTGGCCTCCCAAAATGCTGGGATTAAAAACATGAGCAATCCAGTCTGTAATGATCTTTTCAGATATGGCACCCAAACTATAAGTAACAAAAAGACAGATAAACAGAACTCATGCAAATTGAAAATTTTTGTTCCTCAAAGGACATCAGAAAGTAAAAATACAACCCATGAAATGGAAGAAAATTTTTACAAATCATATATTGAAACGGTGACTTATATTGAGAATATAAATTGAGTTCTTGGGCAGCAAGAACTGTAGTTCAGAGTGGGCAGGTTGTCAACCACATACACCAAGGCTGGCCAGTTTGAACCCAGCCCTGGCCAGCTAAAACAACAATGACAACAACAACAACAACATAGCTGGGTGCTGTGGTGGGCACCTGGGGTCCACTACTTGGGAGGCTGATGCAAGAGAATTGCTTCAGCCCAAGAGTTTGAGGTTGCTGTGTGCTGTGACGCCATGGCACTCTACCCCAGGTGACAGCTTGAGACTCTGTCTGAAAAAATAAAATAAAAAATAAATTGAGTTCTTACCACTCAACAATAAAACCATAAGATCCCATTTATATAACATTCTGGAAATGATGATGGACAACAGATCAGTGGTTGCCAAGGGCTAAGGAAAAGCAGTGAGGCCAGGTGCGGTGGCTCATGCTTGTAATCCTAGCACTCTGGGAGGCTGAGGTGGGTGGACTGCCTGAGCTCACAGGTTTGAGACCAGTTTGAGCCAAAGAGAGACTCTGTCTCTAAAAATAGCCGGGCACTGTGGCTGGTGCCTGTGGTCACACCACAGCTACTTTGAAGGCTGAGGCAAGAGAATCACTTGAGCCGCGGAGTTGGAGGTTGCTGTGAGCTGTGATGCCACAGAACTATACCAAGGGCACCAAAGTGAGACTCGGTCTCAAAAAAAAAAAAAGAAAAGAAGGGAGGGAGTGAATATAAAGGGTAGCATGGGGGAGTTCTTTGTGGTGATGAAATCATTCTATATGTTGATTGAGGTTATTATGGTTGTACAAATCTATACATATGATAAAATATAAAAGAATTATATCCCAACACAACAAAAAATGAGTACATGCAAAAACTGGTAAAATCTGAGTTAAGTCTAGGGACTATTAAGCACAACGTACAATATAAACTTCCTGGTCTTGATAAAGTATACTTTTGGTAAAGTATAAAGTGTGTGTGTGCAGACATGTGTATGTATGTATGCACACATATTTATTATTATTATTACTATTATTACTACTACTACTACTTTGGACAGAGTCTCACTCTGTTGCCCAGGCTAGAGTGCCATGGCGTCAGCCTAGCTCACAGCAACCTCAAACTCCTTGGTTCTACAAATCCTGCTTCCTTAGCATCCTGAGTAGCTGGGACTACATGCTCCCACCACAATGCCCAGCTAGTTTTTTCTAATTTCAGTAGTGAAGTGGTCTTGTTCTTGTTCGGGTTGGTGTTGAACTCCTGAGCTCTAAGGATCCTCCTGCCTTGTCCTCCCAGAGGGCTAGGATTACAGGCATGAGCCACCATTCCCAGTCTAAAGTATATTTTTCACAAAGTATATGTCTATAAGATGTCATCTTGCAGAAAGTAGGGGATGGATACACAGGATATCTTTGTAATTTGTTTTTAACTTCTATATTTATAATTCTTTCAGAATAAGAAGATAAAAAAACATGAATTGTATTTCTTTTCTTTCTTTTGTAGAGACAGAGTCTCATCTTTATGGCCCTCAGTAGAGTGCTGTGGTGTCACAGCTCACAGCAACCTCCACCTCCTGGGCTTAGCTGATTCTCTGCCTCAGCCTCCTGAGTAGCTGGGACCACAGGGGCCTGCCACAACACCTGGCTATTTTTTTTGCAGTTTGGCCGAGGCCGGGTTTGAACTTGCTACCTTCAGTACATGGGGCCGATGCCTACCCACTGAGCCACAGGCACCACCCTAAAACTTTCTCTTTAAATTGATCTATATAATAGATTCAGTGCTAGTCCAATAAACATTCAAGGTCTTTTTGCAGAAGTAGACAATCTCCTTTCTTAATAATATGGAAAAACAAAGTATGTAGACTAGCCAAAACATTATTAAACAAATATGAGTATATTATAGAGCTTAAAATACCTGATTCCATGACTCACTATAACAATGAGGAGGACAGTATGGTATTGTTTAAGGAAATGTGTTCACGTAAAAGAATACAGAGTTTGGGGGTGGAGCAGCTGCTTGGAGATGGTGGGAGCTCTTTCCTCATGGCTGCCGGGCCAATTTCCCAGCGGAACCAGGATGCCACCGTATACATGGGGGTTCTGGATGAGAACAGAAGTCTCAGATGCAACTGGTACACCATGGCCCTCATGGCTTAGGACACCCCCACGAGAGGCCCCCAGGCTCTGGGGTATAGCCACCACCTTGACCACCACCTGGAATACCTCTCATCCTGACCTCCTCCAATGGGCATGCCCCCTGAGAGTCTCCCATAGATCACCCAGGTCCTATGCCCCCCTCAAGGTATGCATGGACCTCCTCCACTGATGTCCCCTCATGGATACTCTGGCCCTCCACTCCCCCACCCTATGGCTACCAGAGGGGACCTCTCCCTCCACCCAGACCAACTCCCCGGCCTCTCAGTTCCCCCTCATGGCCGTATCCCTCAGCAAATTTGCATTCTCCTTCCTCTTGTTATACCCTTCCAATATCTTTTTGAGTCCTCGGACCAGTCAGAGTTGCTGTAGCTTCTTGGGGCTAAGGCGCTGATCCCTTTCAACCCTGCCCCCATTTAATGTAATTTTTTCTTACTGGAGGTATTCCCTTTTTTAATGTTGGTCCTAAGTGTTTTGCAAATGCACAGACAAAATAAAACTAAAGTCCTTGTTTAAAAAAAAAAAAAGAATACAGAGTTTAAGAAATAGACCAACACAAAAACAAAAAACAAAACAAACAACAACAAAAAGAAATAGACCAACAGATGTACAATTGACTGATTTCCAGTAAAGTGGCAAATTAGTTCAATGGAGAAAGAGAAGCCTTTTAAACAAAAAAGAAATTGTTTTTTGAGGCAGAGTCTCACCACGTTGCCCTCCATAGAGTGCTGTAGCATCACAGCTCATAGCAACCCCAAACTCTTGGGCTTAAGTGATTCTCTTGCCTCAGCCTCCCAGGCTATAGGTGCCCACCACAATGCATGGCTATTTTCTTTTGCTGGGGTTATTGTTGTTTAGGTGGTCTGGGCCAGGCTCGAACCCGCCAAACTTAGTGCATGTGGTTGGTGCCGTAACCACTGTGCTACAGGTGCCAAGCCTAAACAAAATTTTATGGAAACAGTGAGTATCTTCATGGAAAAAGAAAACCTTTATTTCTACTTCACAGACCTAAACATAAAACACAACACTGTAGTGCATCTTATAGGGAACACGATATTTTTGCAATGTTACTTTCCTAACATTGCAAAAATATTCCCTATTTGCTAGACAAAATAGAAATCTTGATTAAAATAAAAAAGGTCATAGATTAGACTTCATCAATATTAGACCTTTCTGCTGATCAAATGATGTAACTTTCAAAATGAACAGAAGAGTCAGAGTCTGGGACAAAATGTCCATAATATACATATTTGACAACAGACTTATATCCACATTGTGTTAAGATGTCCTACAAGTCATTAACTAAATAAGCAAACAAAATGTTATGAAACTAGTAAATGAACAACTCCATGCCCACAGGAGAGAAAAACACATTTAGATTCAAGAAGAGGGAGGAGGAAGGGAGAGAAGGGAGGGGGATGTGGTGAGCTCTCACCTACCCGGTACAATGTAGGGGGACACAGCACATCTCCTGGGTGCAGGGCTCAACTGCAACTTGGACTTTACCTAACAAATGCAAACAATGTAACCTAACTGTATATGCCCTTGTACTAATCTGAAACAAAGCAAAACTAAGTGAAAAGCAAACAAAACTAAACCAAAATCCAATTTGAAAAGTGGGCAAAGATTTGAACAGGAAGGTTACTATATATAACTGACTGATGAGCACACGAAAAGGTGCTCAGCATTTTTAGTCATCAAGAAAATGTAAATTTAAAGCATATTGATTGGCCAGGCCTGGTGGCTCCTGCCTGAAATTCTAGCATTCTGGGAAGCTGAGGCCAGGGGATCACCTGAGCTCAGGAGTTTGAGACCAGCCTAAGCAAGAGTAAGACTTCATCTCTATAAAAATAGAAAAAATTAGCTGGGCATTGTGGTGGGCACCTGTAGTCCCAGTTACTTGGGAGGCTGAGGCAAGAGGATCACTAGAGACCAGGAGTTTGAGGTTGCTGGGAGCTCTGACACCATGGCACTCTGTCCAGGGCAATAGAGTGAGACTCTGTCTCAAAAAAAAAAAAAAAAAAAAAAAAAGCATATTTATTTATTTACTAAATTGCCTCCTCCCTCTTCTTGAATCTTGAATTTTTTTTTTTTTTTTTGAATTTTTTTAGGGCTAGAGTTTTGCGCTGTTGCCCAGGCTAGAGTGCAGTGACGTGATCATAGCTCCATAGCTCACTGCAGTCTCAAACTCCTGGGTTCAAGAGATCCTCCTGCCTCAGCCTCTCGAGTGGCTGGGACTACAGGAGCATGTCTAAATTTTTAAAATTTGTGTAGAGATGGAGTCTTGCTGTGTTGTCCAGGCTGGTCTTGAACTCCTGGGCTCAAGAATTAACCTGTCTTGGCCTCCCAAAGTGCTGCAAATACAAGTATGAGGCACCACAACTGGCCTAAAAGCATATTTATTTATTTATTTATTTATTGTTTTTTTCTTTTTGAGACAGAGTCTCTACTTTGTTGCCCTCAGTAGAGTGCCACAGCCTCATAGCTCACAGCTACCTCAAACTCTTGGGCTTAAGTGATTCTCTTGCTTCAGCCTCTCCAGTAGATGGGATACAGGCACCAGCCACAATGCTCGGCTATTTTTTTTTTTTAAAGAGATGGGATCTCGCTGGCAGGAGGATTGCTTGAGCTCAGGAGTTCGAGGCTTGTCTGAGCGAGAGTGAGACCCCAAGGCATGAAAAAAATTGAAAAACCCAGCCGGGCTGCAGGGCAAGCACCTGTAAGCCCAGCGGCTTGGGAGGCTGAGGCAGCAGGATGCCCATAGCCTGAGCCTGAGGTTGTAGTGAGGCCATTGCACTCTGCTTAGGGCATAGGGTGGGACTCTGCCTCAACACACACACACAAAAAAAAAACAAGGAAAAAAAGAAAAAGACATGGGGTCTTGCTCTGGTTCAGGCTGGTTTCAAAGCAGCGAGTTCAGGCAATCCACCCACCTCGGCCTCCCAGAGTGCTATGATTATAGGTGTGAGCCACTGCACCTGGCCCTAAAAGCATATTTAAATACCATTACATATTCATTCAAATGGCTAAAATTAAAAATATGAAACACCATCAAATGTTGGCAAGGATGTGGAATAACTGCGACTTTCACTTATCACCGATGGGGAATGCTGATCGGGAGTACAATCACTTTGGAAACCTGTTTGGGAGTTTCTCACAAAGTTACATGTAGGTGTACACAAGCCCTGGCAGTTCCATGCTTACACTTACGTAAGAATAATGAAAATATAGGTTCATTGAAAGTACATAAATATTTAGAGCAGCCCTATTCATAATAGTCAAAAACTGAAAACAAGCCAGACCTGGTGGCTCACGCTTGCAATCCTAGCACTTTAGGAGGCTGAGAATAGTGGATTGTGTGAGCTCGGAGTTTGAGACCAGCCTGAGCAAGAGTGAGACCCCCATCTCTACTAAAAATAAAAAAAACTAGCTGCGGTGCTATGGCAGGCACCTGTAGTTCCATCTAATTGGGAGGCTGAAGCAAGAGGTTCTCTTGAGTCCAAGAGTTTGAAGTTGCTGTGAGCTATGAGAGCACAGCACTCTACTGAGGGTGACAGAGGAAGACTCTGCCTCAAAAAAACAGAACAAAAACACAAACAAACAAACCCCCGAAAGCAATCCAAATGGCAAAACACAAGAATCCATAAACAAAATGTTTCATACTCACACAATGGAACACTATGTATCAAGGGAGAGAGCAAAGTTCTAACACACACTATTACACATGTGAACCCTCAAAGCTTGTAGTAAGTAAAAAATGCCAGGCAAAAGAGATATATATATGATTGTATTAATATGAAATTTAGGAACAGATGAAACTAAGTAATATTGATAGAAATTAGAAGTTACACACCGGGGATGTGTAAAGAAATTGACTGGAAAGGGACACGAGAAAATTTTCTTAGATGATAAAAGTGTTCTTTTCCCTGGTTTAGGTATTGCTTAAATGTATATACACCATATTTTAATCTGTATAATGTGCTCTCCTGTAAAATGTGCACTCACATTTTTGACCCAAAAATGTTCCTTTCAGGAACATGACACTCAAGAAAGTGGCCGGCTCTCAGCTGGGAGAAACACAGCTGGGGAACACTCACACTCCACTGATAAGTAAATGTGCAGATCGCACAGCCCTCCCACGGCCACCCACTCTGTGAAGGCTGCCCCTTCACTCTCAGGAAGCTTTCTCTCCCTGCCGTGATCGGGGCTGCAGCTGAGATGGCCACAGGCTTGGCCAGTGGGGCAAGAGCATCTGAAACCACTCAGCCACGTACAGCCAGACAGGTCCCTGGGGGCTGCATGGGGCTCCCAGTCTCCTCCATGTGGTCAGGCCTCAGCCTCAGGCCACCTCGCCAGCCCACCACCAGCCCCTCTCTCCTGATGGCAATGCTCTGCTGAGGCCACTCTGGCTGCTCCCAACAGATCTTGGATCCTTTGGGACTGGAACCCCACATACTTGGCAGGCCCAGGCAGAAGGGCATGGTGGCCCTGGGAGGCCCACTGGCCTCCCTCACTCCTGAGCCATATTGCCCATGTATCAAGTGTCAAAAATTTAGAACCCTAAAAATAGCAATCATTTTTTAATATATGGAGTAATCCGTGCACTTATGCACACAAACATATATTGATATCCATACTTTGGAAAACAATTTAGAATTATCTTTTTTTTCTGAGACAGTCTCATTCTTGTTGCTCTGGGTAGAGAGCTGTGGCATTATAGCTCACAGCAACCCCCAAACTCTTGGGCTTAGCTGATCTTCTTGCATAAGCCTCCCTCCCCAGTAGCTGGGATACAGGCACCCACCTCGATGCCCAGCTAATTTTTCTATTTTTAGTAGAAATAAGGTCTCACTCTTGTTCAGGCTGGTCTTGAATTTTTGAGCTCAAGCAATCTTCCCACCTCAGCCTCCCAGAGTGCTAGGAGTTTTTCTTTTCTTTTCTTTTCTTTTTCTTTTTTTTTTTCTTCCTTTTTTTCTTTTTTATTGAGACAGAGTCTTACTTTGTCACCCACTGTAGATGCTGTGGCATCATAGCTCACAGCAACCTTGAACTCTTAGGTTCAAGCAATTCTTTTGCCTCAGCATCCTGAATAGCTGGGACTACAGGCACCCAGCATGATGCCTGGCTAATTTTTTTTATTTTTTGCAGAAACAGCATCTTGCTCTTGCTCAGGCTGATCTCAAACTTCTAAGCTCAAGCAATTCACCCGCCTCAGCCTCCCAGAGTGCTAGGATTACAGGCATGAGCTACTGCGCCTTGCCTTGGAATTATCTAATAACGGTGAACATGCACTTCTCTCATGACTCAGTAATTCCTCTTTTAAGTATATTCCCTATAGACGTTTCCTAGAAAAATAACTGAAGACATCCCAAATGTCCACCACATAAGACTTGATATACCCAGACAATGGAATGCCACATAACAGTAAAAATTACACACTATCGCTATGTGCATCAACCTACATGAATCTCAGATGGAAAGTTAGTTATAGAGTCCAAAACACATAAAATTTAATAATATCTTGTTCATAAATCTATAAAATTTACAGAAAAGTAAGGAAATGGTTGACTGTAATGACAGGATAGTGATTCCTTTAGTAGAGAGTGGGATGGGAGAGTGGGAGACATACAAGACTCAGGAGACATCAAAGGTGCTGGTAGTATTTGATTTCTTACTCTGGGTGGTAAGTGTAAAACATTCCATTTCTTATGATTTAATCAGTGTGTCTATGTGTGTGTATATTCTTCTGTTTGTCATATTTCACAGTACAAGCTTTGTAAAGAAATCAATCTCTAATCAAATCTCATATTTGCAGAAAAAATATGGCCTATTATATCAAGCCAAATTTTTTGTTATAATTTTCAACCCCCTAGAAATCCTGCCACGTAGAAGTTTGTGTGTAGGACTTAGAGCAGGCGCCCTCAAACTTTTTAAACAGGGGGCCAGTTCACCGTCCCTCAGACCGTTGGAGGGCCGGACTATAGTTTTAAAAAAAAACTATGAACAAATTCCTATGCACACCGCACATATCTTATTTTGAAGTAAAAAAATAAAACGGGAACAAATACAATCACACCGCCGCATGTGGCCCGCGGGCCGTAGTTTGAGGACCCCTGACTTAGAGTATCAGAGAGAGAGGCCGACACAGAGGCAGAAATTGAGAGAAAAAAAAGAGGGACCGTGGAAGAAGCCCTTCTGTGGCTGAGGTCAGCCCTACCTTACTCTCTTTAGACTCTTTTTCTTTCTTATTCTAGTCCGAATGAGGTTCCAAGAATCCTGTATAACAACCTTACAAAAGAAGGAAATCCTGTCATTTGTGACAACCCAGATGAACCTGGAGGACCTTATGTGAAGTGAAATAAGCCAGGCACAGAAGGACAGATACCACATGATTTCATGCATGTGAAATCTATAAGAATTGAACTCACAGAAGCTGAGAGTACAATGGTGGTTACCCGGGCCTGGGGGCGGCAGGGTAGATGGGGAGATACTGGTCAAAGAATACAAAACTTCAGTTAGAAGAAATAAATTCAAGCCATCTATTGTACAACACAGTGACTATTAATAACAATGTATTGTGGTGTTGAAAAATGCTATGAGAATCTTTTTTTTTTTTTTTGAGACAAGGTCTTGTTTTGTCTTCCAGGCTAGAGTGCTATACCCAAATCATAACTCACTGCAACTCCAAACTCCTGGGCTCAAGCTATCCTTTTGCTTCAGCCTTCCAAGGAGCTGGGACTATAGACATGTGCTATGACACCTGGCTAATTTTTGTTTTTAGTAGGGATGGGGGTCTCGCTCTTGAACTCCTTGCCTCAAGCAGTCCTCCTGCCTCAGCCTCCCAAAGTGCTAGGATTACAGGTGTGAGCCACCATGCCAGGTGAAGAGAGTAGATTTCAAGTGTTCTCACCACAAAGAAAAGATAAGCAGGTGAATTAATGCATATTTTAGCTCAATTTAGCCATTTCACGATGAATACGTATTTCAAAACATCATATTGTTCGTGTATACAACAAATATATATGCTGTTTGCAATTTTAAAAAGAATCCTGAATAACATTTTGTATTTACTTACACATTGTTTATCTCTCTCACTTCACTATGCACTTCATAAAAGTAGGACCCTGTTTCACCACCAAATTCCCAATTGTCTAGAACAATGTCTGGCCCATAAGTACTTATTACATATTTTTTGAATGAATAATAATGTAATTAAATTGCACTCATGAAGTTTTGTGACTGTGTATTTGTGTATATACATCTTTAAATATAATGGCTTTTATTATATCATTAGTACCTAGCTAAATGCCTAGCATGTGATGGGTGCTAAAAAAATTAATATTAAATGAATAGAAACATTTGCTTCTCTGCAGTGCAGACTCTATTTCCAACTATTCTTCATTGGAAAGTCAGGGCTAATAACCTGCAGAATTAATCTTTTCTTTATATCCACCTGCTTAAAACCTTCTACTCATGATGTGGCCAGGGACAATTCTCAATGCTTTTTTCAAATAATAATTCATTTAATCCCATGACAACTCTACAGACGTGAAATTATCCTCATTTTGCACATGAGGAAACTGAGACATAGAAAAATTAGGTAACTTGCTTAAGATTACGCAACTAGTTGAGGCAGAGCCAGAATTCAAAGCTGTGTGATTTGGCTCTTAGACCTTGCTCTTGACTATGTCCCGGTAATACCTCCAGGGAATCTGTATAGCATATGGGAGAAAATCCAAAATCCTTAGGGTGCAAATGAGGTTCATTACAATCGCATCTCCAGAGTCTTTTTCCTATCACTCTCTTCTATGAATCACAGGCTCCGAGCAACATAACAATTTTACCGAATATATCGCTTCCTTTTATAGCTATTAGCCTTTGAACACAAAACATCCTTTGTTCTCTTTACTCCTGAAAAACTTTATTTCTCAAAGCCAGTTCTAAACGTCTTCCCTGGGAAGCCCTCCCCCATTCAGGCTCCTTGTCTGTACTACTTCGACTCTGTGAGCTCTTATTATACCATGGAGTAATCATTAGATTGTATGTTTTCCTTCTCTGCTGACTTTGGGCTCATTTGGGGCTCAGCTTACATCTTATTTATTTATACAGCCTCAGTGGCAAAGCTAGTGCTGCCATATGGAAGGCACTCAATAAATATTTATTAAACAAATGGCCAGACACTGAGTTCAACTTGAGTTCAATACTCAAGATGTATAGTGAGACTTTGCCAACCTGTCAGTTTGCTACTCACTATCTATTAACACTTTAAGAGTGCTTTTTCTTGTGCGTAGCTATTATCAGGGTTTTAAATTTTTGCTGGTCTCTGCCTTGTTTTGCTTTATTCATAAGACACTGTTTTGACTTTTGCCACATTACACAAAGTTAATGACGTGTCTGCCTTTCTCCCTCGGTCTCTACAAGCACCTTGAAGGTAGAGGCCATGTCTTACTATCCCCAATAGGGGGACCCAGAGCTTGGAATATAAGGGCTTTGCCGGTCTTGCCAAAGTGAATTTAATGTCAATTAGTTGGCATGGTTAGGTTATCTGAGTATCTATCCCCACATCTTCTTCCTTTGACAGGCCTGTAATTTTGGTTTCAGTTTTTGTTATGCCATTTATCTTCCCTATGGCAATCCCAAAACGTGGAGGCTAGTCTCTTACACTAGTGATATGGACAGACATCAGTAGAAGGAGGCATATTTTCATTTAGTTTTTCAGTTTTCCTACCATATAAACTCCAACTAGGCGATTTCAAGTCGGCTCCATATTATTGCCCTGAAATTAAAAAGTTTAACAGCAGATTCCCAAATTTTAAGACAACAATGCTAATGACATGGTATCAAAAGAAATCATTTTAGAAGATTGTTATATTACCCTACCTGAGATGGAAATGTTCCAGTATGAAAATTTCGAGAAATAAAAATGCACTGAGATTGAGATTTAGTCTTCGACTTGGATGGTCTTGGATTGCATCTCTCTCTGGTTGCTTTAGATTTGGAATTTTGAAATAATTCTCTGAAAAATATTTTGTACAGAATATTGTTAAACATGAATTAGATTATAAACCAATTAAAATGATTGCTCTCAATATTTATACATAAAGTTTCAAAATTGTAATATATTACTGTGTGCATATATAAAAATATATGTAGTTTTCTTTAGAGACAGGGTCTCACTCTGTCACCTAGGCGGGAATGGAGTGACCCAATCATAACTTACTGCAGCCCCAAATTAGTGGACTCAAGCGATTCTCCCGGTTTGGCCCACCAAGTAGCTGGGACTACAAGCATGTACCACCACACCCAGCTAACTTTTACATTTTTGTGGAGCCAGGTACTTGTTATGTTGTCCAGGATAGTCTCAATCCTCCCACCTCAGCAGTTTTCCTGCCTCAGCTTCCTGAAGTGCTGGGATTACAAGTATGAGCCACCACACCCTACCAGTGTACTTTTAAAAGCACAAATCAATTTACATGTTCCTTTCTCATATGTTCAATTTCAATACTATTTTATTCATAGAATGTAAATTAAGCTAATTTGCAGGGTTAATATTTTCAGTTTTAATTTTTTTTTTTTTTTGAGACAGAGTCTCACTATGTCACCCTCGATAGAGTGCAGTGGCATCACAGCTCACAGCAACCTCAAACTCTTGGACTTAAGCAATTCTATTGCCTCAACTGCCCAAGTAGATGGGACTACAGGTGCCCGCCACAGTGCCCAGCCATTTTTTTTGCTGCAGTGGTCATTGTTGTTTGGCAGACTCAGGCTGGGTTTGAACCCGCTGGCCTTGGTATATGTTGCTGGCACCATAACCACTGTGTTGCAGGAGCCGAGCCATTCAGTTTGAATATTAAGCAGGAATCTCTTCTTTTGGTTGTGAGAAAATAGACTTTAATGTTAATTAGCCCTTTCATAAATTTGAGTTTAATAGTGAAGAAAATTAAATAAAATGAAAGTCATTGGTCAATATTGATACCTAATAATATCTCTGACTAAAAGCAAGACTTAAAACTAATGACTTACAATAAAATAACTGTGATCTTTCTTTATCCATGCAACCACAAACAAGTAAGAGAGTTAAAAATAATAAAGCACCAGGCAGTGCCTGTGGCTCAAAGGAGTAGGGCGCTGGCCCCATATGCTGGAGGTAGCGGGTTCAAACATAGCCCCGGCCAAAAACTGTAAAAAAATAAAAATAATAAAACACCAATAAAACCTCAGCTGATTAAAGACAGACAGCTAATTATAAGGGAATATAGTTTCAAATAAAAATAATGCTGGCTTGGAGCCTGTAGCTCAGTGGTTAGGGTGCTGGCCACATAGGCTGAGGCAGGCCAGTTTGAACCTGGCCCAGGCCTGCTAAATAACAATGACAACAGCAACAACAAAATAGTCCAGCGTTGTGGTGGGCGCCTGCAGTCCCAGCTACTTGGGAGGCTGAGGCAATAGAATCACTTAAGCCCAAGTGTTTGAGGTTGCTATGAGCTGTGACACCACAGCACTCTACCGAGAGTGACAAAGTAAGACTCAGTCTAAAAAATAAATAAATAATTCTTTCAGACAATGAAATATTATTCAGCATTAAAAAGATATGAGCCATAAAGCCATGAAAAGACATGGATAAATGTATACTACCAAGTGAAAGAAGCCAACCTTAAAAGGCTATACACTGTATGATTCCAACTATATGACATTCTGGAAAAGGCAAAACTATGGAGACAATGAGAAGGCCAGTGGTTGCCAGGGTTTAGGGAAGGGAAGGAGGAGTAGATAGAGCACAGAGGACTTTTAGGGCAGCGAAAATACTCTGTATGATACTATCCTGGTAGATATATGTCATTATACATCTGTCCAAACCCATGGAATGTGTAACACCAAGGGTGAAACCTCGCATAAACTATAAACTGTGGGTGATAATGATGTGTCAATGTAGAGCCATCAATTGTAAATTTCCCTCTAATAATAATAATGTCACTTGTCATTTCTTCTTTCAGAGGTGCTAGAAAATTTCCAAATTAATTCAAGAGATCATATCATGTTACTTAATTAGGTATTAACAATCATGATTCACTCATTCACTGGATTCAATTTTCTTAGCAAATATTTATTGAGTACTTAATATGTACCAGGCATTATGCTGGGTGTTGTACATACAGTGGTGTAGGGAAAAAGCTACCCTTATGAAACTGTCATTGCTCCCATGGAGCATAAATGCTGTGAAAGAGGAAAGATATTAATAAAATAGTCATAAAAATAAAAAATTGCCCCTGTAGAAAGTGCTATCAAGAAAGTGCTATCTGGTACTGTGTTTGTCACAAAGGGAATCCACCTGGTTAGAGAGGTCAGGGAAGGCTTTGTTGAGGAAGGAACGATTGAGCAGGTCATCTGAAGAAAAAGTAGTGGTTTTTGGGTAGAGTGTGTTGGAAGAGGGAAGATATGAGAGTAAGACTATGCTAGGCAGAGAGAATGTCAAGTACAAAGACGTAATGGTCAGATTAGGACAATGCAGCAGCAACACAGAAAGCAAGAGGGAAAATGCAAGCAGACCGTGCAGGTCCTAAAAATGTTGTCTTTATCCTGATGGCCATGAGAAGTCCTTCAAAGTATAGTGGGTGTAGAGGCTGGGTGCTGTGGCTCACACCTGTAATCTTAGCACTCTGGGAGGCCAAGGCAGGAGGACTGCTTGAGCTCGGGAGTTAGGACCAGCATGAGCAACAGCAAGGCTCTGTCTCTACCATAAATAGAAAAATTAGCCAGTCGTGGTAACAATTACCTGTCGTCAGGAGGCTACTGGGAGGCTGAGGCAGGAGGATCGCTTGAGGAGTTTGAGGTTGCAGTGAGCTATGATGATGCCACTGCACTCTACCCAGGGTGACAGAGAGAGACTCTGTTTCAAAAAAATACACACACACACAGCGTGCCAAAAACATGTATATACCTTTAAAGAGAAAAGCAGACCTGTTCATGGCTGTTGCATAATGGCATTAGCATTCATCTGATTAACGCCATCTTTTCAGTCAATGTCATACTACAAATTGCTACTGTAATTCAATTCAACTTGGAAAAGTAATACATAGATAACATCCCTTAAAATGGCAAATATATAGTGGGTATGGAGTAGAAAATAGGGATCAGGTTTGCATTTGGAAAATGTCTGGTTGAAATGTGGAGAAAAGAATAAAGGAGGATGGTAGCGAAGGTGAGGTGTCAGTTATCACTGCGATCGCGGTCGGCAGTCTACATGGGGGTAATTAGGACTTGGATAGGGCAGTGGCAGTTATAATAGAGAGAAATGAATAGATTTGAGCCATTTATCAGGCAAAACAAATAGAACTTAGTGACAGTTCAAATTTAGTGGGGAGAAGAAAAAAGATGCTTGAGTTAATGAGGCATGTCTTTCGTTTTTAGGAAAAAATGAAAAACTCTCCTTGATTCCACATTTTCCTCCATTTATCAGCACCTTCTCAAAGGAGAAAAATTCTCCAAAGAGATGACTATACTTGTCTCAACGTTCTCACCTCTCATGTGCTGTTCAAAAGTGAGTTTCTGAACCCTTCACACCACCAAAGCTGTTCATCAAGGTCACCAGTGCCATCTGTGTTGCCCAATTCAAACTCTGCCTTTATCCTTCTCAACTCAAGTACCTTCAAAACAGCTGCAACCACCTTCTTGAAAGATTTTTAAAATGTTGACCTCCTTAAAGCTACACCTATGTGTTTTTCACCCTCCTCAGTCACTGATTCTTCTTGTTCTTCTGCTAGTTTTCTAAATGTTGGTGACAGTTGTAAGTTTTATTCTCTCTCTTTTTTTTGAGGGGGTGGAACAGAGTCTCACCTTGTCACCCTCAGTAGAGTGCTGTGGCATCACAGCTCACAGCAACCTCCACCTCTTGGGCTAGGATGATTCTCTTGCCTCAGCCTCCCGAGTACCTGGGACTACAGGCGCCTGCCACAACGCCCGGCTATTTTTGTTGCAATTGCCACTGCTGTTATAGCTGGCCAGGACTGGGTTTGAACTGGTCACCCCCGGTATATGGGGCTGGCACCCTACCCACTGAGCCACAGGTGCCGCCCGTAAGTTTTATTCTTTTTCAACATTGAAATCTCCTCGGTTATTCTCATCCAAATGTATGGCTCAATTCTCTATATTTATCAAACCTTCAGCCCTGACTTGTCTCCTGAAGTTTGCACGTGTATATCCAACTGCCTATTTGACCTTTTCACTTGAATGTCTAATAGGCTTTCAAATTTACATGCAAAGCACAACTCCTGACTCCCTTGGGGGAGTTTATTACCACTCTCCCAAGTTTCTCCCCCACTCTATTCATCTCTCATATCAATAAATGGCTGAGCTTAACTGAGCTGAGTAGAACATAATCTTTTCAGCAGCTTACGGTGAAGACCTAGGTGTCAGCATTAATTCTGCTATTTTCACCCAATCTATTAACAAGCCCTGCTGAGTCTACATGCAAAATCTATCCAACCTCTTCTTTTCATCTCCTTTACTTTCATATTAGTTCCAGACTACAAGCTCTTATCAAAACTATACAATAGCTTCTAACTTGTCTCTCTTCTTTCAGTCTTGCTCCCTTAAAATCCAGGCATCACAGAGAAGTAAGAAGTACACTGGGCACGGTGGCTCACATCTGTAATCCCAGCACTCTGGGAAGCTGAGGCAGGTGGATTGCCTGAGCTCATGAGTTTGAGACCAGCCCAAGTCAGAGGGAGACCTAGTCTCAGAAAAAAGAAAAAAAGCCAGGCGTTGTGGTGGGCACCTGTAGTCCCAGCTACTTAAGAGGCTGAGGCAAGAGAATCACTTAAGCCCAAGAGTTTGAGGTTGCTGTGAGCTGTGATGCCGTGGCACTCTACTGATGGCAACAAAGTGAGACTGTGTCTCAAAAAAAAAAAAAAAAAAAAAAAGGAGTAAGAAGTATCTTTTAAAAAAGTAAATCAGAACTCTCATACCTCACTGGTGAGAATGTACACCCATTTTGAAAACCCGTTCAGCAGCTTCTTGGAAAGTTAATCATATGATCTAAAAATTCTGCTCTTAAGTATTTACTCAGAAGTGACAACATATGTACAAAAGATTTATACAAGAATGCTCATGGCAGCCATTTTCCTAACAGCTAAAAACTAGAAGTGACCACAACATCCACTAACAAAATAATGGATAAGCAAATCAAGGTATATTCATACAGTGGAATACTATTCATCAATAAAAACAATGAACTATGGATAAATGCAATATTAGTGAATCTTTAAATATTATGTTGAGTGAAAAAAGCAGACTGTGAACGTCCATATGACTTCATTCATATGAAATTCAGGAATAGATTAAAATCTTGCTGATAGAAATCAGAAAAATGTCTGCCTTTGAGGCAGGAGGTGGGAATGATGCCTGGAGCATGAGGGAACTTTCCAGAGTAATGGGCGAGTTCTATATCTTGACTGGAGTGGTAGTTCCATAGGTATGTATTTATTGAAATTCATCACCATCCATGTAAACTCTATGAACTTTACTGTAAATTATACCAAAAATTTTAAAAAGCATTATTGAAATGTAAAACAACTATAGGATTTAGATCCCTATTCAATCTGTTTCTTACTTGCCTCTTCAATCTCATAATTTTTTTTTTCTCTCACTACAGGTTACTCACATTGGCCTTTGTGTTACCTAAATAATGCCGAGATCAATCCCATCTTTGGGGGGAGGTCTTTGTATTTGCTATGCTTTCAGATAGGGGTCCTAAAACTACAGCTCATGGGCCACATGCGGCAGTGTGATTGTATTTGTTCCCATTTTGTTTTTTTACTTCAAAATAAGATATGTGCAGTGTGCATAGGAATTTGTTCATAGTTCTTTTTTAAACTACAGTCCGGCCCTCCAACGGTCTGAGGAACAATGAACTGGCCCCCTGTTTAAAAAGTTTGAGGACCCCTGGTTTAGAAAGCTTTTGCATTGGACAGCACCTATAGTTCAGTGGGTAGGGCGCTGGCCACATACACCGGGGCTGGCGGGTTTAAACCCAGCCAGGGCCAGCTAAATGACAATGACAAAAAATAGCCAGGCATTGTGGCGGATGCCTGTAGTCCCAGCTACTTGGGAGGTTGAGGCAAGAGAATCACTTAAGCCCAAGAGTTGGAGGTTTCTGTGAGCTGTGATGCCACAGCACTCTGCCAAGTGTGACATAGTGAGACTCTGTCTCAAAAAAAAAGAAAGCTCTTGGATAAGGTCTTCATATGTCCAGGTCTTTCTTTTAATAAGGTCTTAAACTTAAAACAACCTGTGTGTAGAGGCATACCCTGACTACCTTTCCTATTGTGTTCATTATCTTCCCCCTGCCAGTGGCACTGCAAATCTATGAAAAAGAAACCTTGTTTGAAGGCCTAGTCTGGTGGCTCATGCCGGTAATCCTAGCACTCTGGGAGGCCAAAGAGGGTGGATTGCCTGACCTCAGGAGTTTGGGACCAGCCTGAGCCAGAGCCAGATCCAGTCTCTAAAAACAGTCAAATGCTTTGGCCGTGCTATGGCCAGCACCTGTAGTCCTGGCTGCTTGGGAGCCTGAGGCAAGAGGATCACTTGAGCCCAAGAGTTTGAGGTTGCTGTGAGCTGTGACTCCATAGCACTCTACTGAGGGCAACAAAGTGAGACTCTGTCTCAAAAAAAGACAACCTTGTTTGACTTGTTCACAGTTATATTCTCAAGACCTAGAACAATGGCAAGCACCAAACAGATAAATAAGTAAATAAATAAACAAATTCATTGGAAGAACAAATATGTGCTAAGTTTCTGCCTTGTGCATACAGATGGGTAGTACATAGTCATGAGCTGTGATAGGACAGGAGAAGAGTGTGGGAAGAGCGTGTTACAAGGAGCAGCTGATGTAAACACAGAACTGATTAAATAATTAGAAACATAAAAGTGTATCGTTGAAAGGAACTAGGTGCCAAATCATCTTTCTTTCTGTTTCTGTCAAGAGAGTACTTTTAGTCTATACCACAGCTGTCAGCTCATTTCTTAAATATCTGCTAAAGAAAGAGTGAGTTTCCCTTCTTTTTTTTTTTTTTTTAAAGAGACAGGGTCTTGCTCGCTTGCCTAGGCTGGAGTGCAGTGGTTTTGCCACAGCTCACTGTTAACCTTGAACTCCTAAGCTCAAGTGATCCTGCCTTACCCTCCTGAGTAACCAAGTAGCTGAGTCTATGGGCACGCACTTCCCCACCCAGCTAATTAAAAACAGTTTTTTAGGGATGGTGTCTCACTATGTTGCCTAGGCTGGTTTTAATCCTCCCACTGTGACCTCTCAAAGTGCTAGGATTATAGGTGAGAGCCAATAGAACCTGGTCCTCTCTCAATAATGTTTTTAATCTCTGAATTGGGAGTCAAATTTTAAAAAACATTCTACCTTTATGTTATAGGGAAAGCCATGTCTTCAGTAAAATAAAATAGTTCTTGTAATTCCTCAAAATCTTAATGTATGAATATTGCTTTTACTAGTACTTCTTTTTTTTCTAGGCTATTTAAAAAAATGTAACCCCTCCCTTGTCCAACCAAAGCGTTTATAACCAAACCCCAAATTTCAGAGTCAGTACTATCACAGCTATTTAAATTCAATACCATTTGAAAAAGTACTTCAATGAATTTTTAAGATTAAGGAAGTTAAACTATTATTCTAATCGCTCTTACCTTCGTTTGCAAATCAGGAACCACAAGGCTGATGCCAAAGCAAAGAAACCAATTCCCAAAGTCACAGCACCAGCAGCCAGAAAATAAGTTAAGTGGTTAAAAAAACCTATTCAAATAAATTATAAAAAATTATTTCATGCATTTTTCATTCTCTAGGTAAAATTAATTGACATAATATTTCAAATGATGTAACACAGTATAATTTTATAGGCGTTAACTAGGAAATTTGGAGATCTGAATTCTAGTCCTATGCAATTCTAGTAACTGTTGATTAGGGCCCAGGGCACTTTTTTTTTTTCCTTTCTTTTTTTTTTTTTTTTTTTTTGATGTGGCCAGGATTTGAAACCTGCCACCTGCTTATCAAGTTTTCTTCCTCCCCAGTCTAGCTTTTTTGTTATTTCTCTAGTATCATTCCCAGCAGTCTTCCAACATAGGACATACTTCATTTTAAGATTTATATTATTAATCACTATCAGGAGATAGATGAAGTTAATAAAGTAACACATAGGAATTTTTAAGATCTTAGAAATCTTTTTTCTTTTCTTTCTTTCTTTTTTTTTTGAGACAGAGTCCCACTCTGTTGCCCTGGGTAGAGTGCTGTGGCATTGTTGTAGCTCACAGAAACCTCAAACTCCTGCGTTCAAGTGATTCTCTTGCCTTAGTCTCCAAGTAACTGGGACTACAGGCAGGTGCCACTATGCCTGGCTAATTTTTTCTTTCTATTTTAAGTAGAGACGAGATCTCACTCTTGCTCAGGCTGGTCTCAAACTCCTGAGCTCAAGCAATCCACCACCTCGGCCTCCCAGAGTGTTAGGATTATAGGTATGAGCCACCTCGCCCAGTCTGTCTTAGAAATCTTTAAAAGTTCTGTCTTTATCTCAGGAACTGTAAAAGATTATAATCAAAAGCTAACTGAAATATCACAATTTTATAATTAGAAAAGTATATAGGAATGATATGGTGTTACCCTTTCATTTTATAGATGGTAAAAGTGAGGTCCTTGTAAGAAAGGGAAGTAACTCAACTAAAGTTATGCAGCAAGCTAAAGCCAGTCCTCTGTTTCCCCCCCTATTATTTCACCTCTGCTAACAATCATCTCAATGCTGGTATGTATTAAAAACAATTAGGAAAAAAGAAAGCATGAAGCAATTATAGTCAGGTCAGTCAAGTCTTCATGAAGATTCTGAAATCTGCTACCTGAACATAAAGCAAACTGTGGAAAGCTTTCACAGAAGGCTGTACAGAACTTGAAGAACCTTAAGACAGCAGAGGAGTATATTACTTAGAAAAAAAGAGTAAAAAAAGACTAACTGAAGTTTTTTTTTAAATTTTGTATTCAATTGTTTTAGTTTGAAGATTTTTTTTTTGCAGTTATTGCCCGGGGCCAGGTTTGAACCCGCCACCTCCAGTATATGGGGCTGGTGCCCTACTCCTTTGAGCCACAGATGCTGCCCTACTTTGAAGTTTTTATTTTATTTAATTTTATTGTAAATTTTATTTATTTACTTATTTAGATAGAGTCTCACTTCTTTACCCCCAGTAGAGTGCTATGTGGCAACATAGCTCACAGCAACCTCCAACTCTTGGGCTCAAGCTATTCTCTTGCTTCAGCCTCCCTAGTAGCTGGGACTACAGGCACCCACAACAATGCACGGCTATTTTTTCTTTTTTAAATTTAGCAGGCCCAGGCTAGGTTTGAATCCACCAGTCCCTGAGCTTGTGGCTATCGCCCTAACCACTGAGCTACGGGTACTCCGGAGATGTTTTTATGTGAACGTATTATTATGTTCTACTAAGGCTATGTCATGATAAAGACTTTGGTATTTCCATATTTTTGTTGTTTCCTAAGTAATTTCCTGCTTCAAGATAGTGCCTCTAAGATCTTAATTTTCTTTGAGTTCAGAAATGTCTACATTCAGGAATTAATTAATGGTACAGAATGAGTTGTGTAAAATTATTTACCAAGATGATACTTTTAATGTTAGAAACTCAAAATACTCCAAATTAGGAAGTCAACTAAGTTTATAATGATGTTATGTATGAAAAATATAGTATCCTTTAATTCTTTAGTGCAGGATTTCTCAATCTAATCTTTTGGACCAGATAATTCCTTGTTGTGGAGGATTGTCCTGTGCATTGTATTCAAAGATGTCTCCAGACATTACCAAATGTGCCCTGACTGGTAAAATTGTACCCAGTTAAAAACACCGTAACAGCAGGATAGGGAAATGCCAGATAATCCTAAACAATGAAAACATGATAGATAAAACCTATATTTAAAAAAAAAAAAAAGATTTGGTTACACTCAAATATAATATAAGAATCTCTATGGACTAAAGAAGAAATGCAACATAGAGAAACAAGTAGAGTTAAAACCACAGGCCTGCTGGACTCTGAGATGGAGAAGCACAGATGACCCAGAAGAAACAGAGACCATCACTGAGACAAGACCTAGTCCTAGTATGCTCTGGCGGAGGGAGTGAATCTGTATTACCAAAGTCTTTGAGAGAAGGGAGTCCCAAGCCACTAACAACAGATCAATTCAAAACAGGGAACCATGAGAAATCTTCAAAATGAAAAATCCAAAAAATCAATAAATGGAATAAACCTTTCTTTGAACATACAGCAAGAATTTTTAATCTCTAAATTGGGAGTCAAAAGAAAGAAAAGAAAGATAATACTGAGAAAGTCACCCAATTATAAAAAGAATGAAAATATGAAAAAGAAATTATGAGACATGGAAAACCTTAAGAGTATATCACATAAACTAAAAGGAGTCCCAAAAGAGAGAATATAGAAGTAGCAGGGAAGCAATATGCAATACTTACAGATACGACCTAAGATTTTTTTACATTAAAAAAATATATAAGTGGCCGTACAGTTGCTCACACTTGTAATCTTACCACTCTGGGGAGACTGAGGTGGGAGGATTGCTTGAGCTTAGGAGTTCAAGACCAGCCTGAGCAAGAGCAATACCCAACCCTTCTAAAAACAGAAAAATTAGCCCAGCATCTTGGTGCACACCCTAGTTCCAGCTACTCAGGAGGCTAAGGCAGAAGGATCGCTTGAGACTAGGAGTTTTGAGGTTGCAGTCAGCTATGATGATGCCACAGCACTCTACCCTGGGCAGCAGAGACTCTGTCTCAAAATATAACCTTTTTTAAGTTTATGCATAATAAAATTCACTTTTTCTTTTGGTGTGGAGTTCTATAAATTGGGGCAAATACAAAGAGCATTCAATCACCACCACAACTAAGTCACAAAACAATCCTATCATGTTCCCCAAATTTCCACATACTACCTCTTTGGGGACACACACTAGCTGCTGCAACCACTGGCTATTTCACATCTCTAATCTCCATCCTTTACTTTTGCCTTTTCCAGAATTTTATACAAATGGAATCACACAGCATGTGGCCTTTGGAGTCTGGTGTATTTCACCCAGTATGATGCATTTGAGGTTTATCCATGTTGTTGTATGTATCAATAGTTTGTTTCATTTTATTGCTGAGTAATATTCCATTTAATCATGATTAGGAATACACGTACTATACACTTACATATAGGTCTTTGTTGAAACATGAGTTTTTATTTCACTAGGGTGAATATTTATATATTCAAATTTACAAGAAAACTGCCAAACAGCCTTTAAAATTTATTTTTTGATGCCATGACTTAGATTAGCAAATTCCTTCCTTCCTTCCTTCCTTCCTGTCTGCCTGCCTGCCTGCCTGCCTTCCTTCCTTCCCTCCTCCCTTCCTTCCCTAGTGTGCAGTGGCATCATCATAGCTCATTGCAGCCTCAAACTTCTAAGCTCAAAAGATCCTCTTGCCTCAGCCTCCCAGGCATGTACTACTATGCCTGGCTAATTTTATTTTATTTTATTTTAATTAATTAATTTATTTTTTGAGACAGAGTCTTAAGCTGTCACCCTGGGTAGAGTGTTGTGGAATCACAGATCACAGCAACCCCTCAAACTCTTGGGCTTAAGCGATTCTCTTGCATCAGCCTTCCGAGTAGCTGGGACTACAGGCACCCACCACAATGCCTGTCTATTTTTTGGTTGTAGTTGTCATTGTTGTTTGGCAGGCTCAGAATGGATTTGAACCTGCCAGCTCTGGTGTATGTGGCCAGCACCCTAGCCACTGAGCTACAGGTGCTGAGCCATGCCTGGCTAATTTTACTTTACTTTTCTTTTTTTTTTTTTTTTTTCTAAGAGACAGGGTCTCCCGCTATCACTATGTTGCTCAGGCTGGTCTTGAACTCCTGACCTTAAAACGATCCTTCTGCCTTTGCCTTCCCAAAGTGTTGGGATTACAGGCATGAGCCATCACACCCAGCCTCAAGCTGCTTTGTAAAGTGGCTGTACCGTCCTGCATGCTCACCAGCAATATACAACAGTTCCAGCTGCTCTGTGTCATCACCACCAATTAGTACCATCAGTTTCATTTTAGCCATTCTAATACATGTGCAGTAGCATCTCATTGTGGTTGTAATTAGTGTTTCCTTCGTGAATAATGATGTGGAGTATCTTTCCGTTTGTTTATTTGCCATGCACAGATGATCTTCAGTGAAGTATCTGTTAAAATTTTTGCTGAGTTTTAAGATGTCCTTATACATTCTGCATACAAGTCCTCAGATAGGCATGTAATTTGGAAAAGTTTTCTCCCAGTCTATATGGCTTGTCATCTCAATTCTCTTAACGGTGTCTTTTATAGAGAAAAATTTTGGTGATGCCAGATTTAGCTTTTTTCTTCTATAGATTGTGCAGAAGAAAAGAACTAAGAACTCTGTGCCTAACTTAGGTCACAAAGATTTTCTCTTATGTTTTCATATAAAAGTTTTATAGTTTTATGTTCTACATTTAATTTATGATTCATTTTAATTTATTTTTTATAAGGTGTGAGGTATGAAATAAGTTATTTCTTTCCCCCTTTTTTTTGCACATGGATGTGCAATCTTTTCAACCAGTTGTTGAAAAGATGATCTTTTTGGAATGGGTTATGTTTGTCACTTTGTCAAAGTTACCTAGGCCAGGCATAGTGGCTCATGCCTGTAATCTTAGCACTCTGGGAGGCTGAGGCAGGTGGATTTCTTGACCTCAGGAGTCTGAGACCACCTTGAGCAAGAGCAAGAACCTGTCTTTAAAAATAGTTGGATGTTGTGGCAGGGACCTGCAGTCTCAGCTACTCGGGAGGCTGAAGCAAGAGAATCGCTTAAGCCCAAGAATTTGAGGTTGCTGTGAGCTATGATGCCACAGCACTCTATCGAGGGTGACAAAGTGAGACTCTATCTCAAAAAAAAAAAAAAAAAAGGAAAAAACAAATAAGTTACCTATATTTGTGTCATTCTATTTCTGTTCACTTCATCCTATTCCCTTATTCTATGTTACCTATCCTGTCATCAAAAAGTACAACAACAATAACATGTAACACTTACACAGCAAATACTATATACCGTGTATGCCAAGCACTGTTCCAAATGTTTTTACTGTATTATTTATTTATTTTATTTATTTATTTTTTTTATAGAGACAGAGTCTCACTTTATGGCCCTTTGGTAGAGTGCCGTGGCATCGCACAGCTCACAGCAACCTCCAGCTGCTGGGCTTAAGCGATTCTCTTGCCTCAGCCTCCCGAGTAGCTGGGACTACAGGCGCCTGCCACAACGCCTGGCCATTTTTTTGTTGCAGTTTGGCCAGGGCTGGGTTTGAACCCGCCACCCTCGGCATATGGGGCCAGCGCCCTACTCACTGAGCCACAGGTGCCGCCCTTAATGTATTATTTAATCTCACATCTCTATGAGTTAAGTACTATTATTTTCCCACTTTGCAGATAAAAAAATAGGTAAGGTAAATTGAGGCTAAATAGCTTTCTCAAAAGCATACAACTGGTAAATGGGGGAACAGTAGCAACTTTCCCCCCATAGAGACAAGGTCTCCCCATGTTGCCCAGGATGGAGTACACTGGCACAAATATAACTCACTGCAATTTCAAATGCCTGGCCTCAAGCAATCCTCCTACATTAGCCTCCTGAGTAGCTGAGACTATGGGTCACAATACTTAGCTAATTAAAACATAATTTTTTTCTTTCAAGAGATGGGGTCTGTTCTATTGCCCAGACTGGTCTCAAATTCCCAGCTTTAAGCAACCTCCCAAAGTTATGGAATTACTGTCATCAACCACTGTGCCCCACTTAAAAGAAACTTTTTTTTTTTTTTTTGAGATAGAGTTCATGACATCATCATAGCTCATAGCAACCTCAAGCTCTTGGGCTCTAGAGATATTCTTGCCTCAGCGTCGTGGGTAACTGGGGCCACAGGCCTGCACCACCATGCTAGGCTAGTTTTCCTATTTGTAGTAGAGATGGGATCTTGCTCTTGCTCTGGCTGGTCTTAAATTCCTGAGCTCAAGCAGTCTACTGGCCTTGGCCTTCCGGAGTGCTAGGACTATATGTGTGAGCCACCCCACCCTGCCCCCCTACCTAAAAATTTAAATATTGCTAAAGTACTTCCTTTTCTGGATTGGGGAAAGAAGAGAGATACTGAATATCTTTAGATTTTGTCAGAAAAACAGTTATGTATGAGTGTTAAAAATTTAAGGGTAACTAGGGGGGCATTGGCTCACAGCTATAATCCTAGCACTCTGGGAGGCCAAGGCAGGAGGACTGCTTGAGAGCAGGAGTTGGAGACCAGCCTGAGCAAGAGCATCACTCAGGCTCTACCAAACACAGAAAAATTAGCCTGGCACTGGGGCAAATACCCAGGGCAACAGAGCAAGACTATGTCTCAAAGAAAAAATTAAGAGAAACCAAAGCAATCTACAGATTCAGGGCAATTCCTATCAAAATGCCAATAGAATTTGTCACAGAAATAGAAAAACAATCCTGAGATTCATATGACACCACAAAAGACCTAAATAGTCAAAGTAATCCTGAGAAAAAAGAACAAGTTTTGAGGCATCACACTACCTGTCTTCAAAATATACTACAGTGCTACAGTAAACAAAACAGCATAGACCTGGCATTGAAACACAATGGAGCAGAATAGAGAACCCAGAAATAAATCCACATATTTACAGCCAACTGATTTTTGACAAAGGCACTGAAAACATACATTGGGGAAGGACAACCTCTTCAATAAAGGCTGCTAGGAAAACTGGATATCAATATGCAGAGAAATAAAATTAGACCCCCATCACCACACAGAAAAGTCAACTGACAAATGATTAAAGACTTAAATGTAAGACCCTAAACTATGAAACTACGAGAAGAAAAAAACATAAAGGAAGGGCCTCAATACATTGGTCTGGGCCAAGATTTCATAGGTAACACCTCAAAATCACAGGCAACAAAACCAAAAATAGACAAATGGGATTGTATCAAACTAAAAGTTCTGTACAGTACAGTCAACAAAGTGAGTTGACAACCTGTACAATGACAGAAAATATTTGTAAGCTATTCATCTGGTAAGGGATTAGTATCCAGAATAACACAAGGAACTGAAACAACTCTACCACAACAAAAAAGATCAGATTAAAAACGGAAAAATGATTTAAATAGACATTTCTCAAAAGATATACAAATAGCTAATAAGTATATGAAAAATGCTCAGCATCATTAATCATCAGGGAAATGCAAATCAAAACCATAATGAGATAGCATCTCACAATGACATCTCACCCATTAGAATGATTATTATTAAAAAGATAAAAAAATAACAAATGTTGGCAAGGATGCAGAGAAAAGAGCACTCTCATATGCTGATAGTTGGAATTTAGACTTGAACAATCATTATGAAAAACAGTATGGAAGTTCCTCAAAAAACTACAAATAGAACTACCATATGGTCCAGCAAACACACTCCCGGACATTTATCCAGGAAAGGAAAGAAGTATATCAAAGAGACATCTGTACCCTCCTGTTTATTGCAGCACTATTCATAATAGCTAAGACATAGAATCAACCTAAGTGTCCATCAACAGATTAATGAATAAAGAAGATGTGGTATGCACACAATGGAATACTATTCAGTCATAAAAAAGAAAATAATCCTGTCATTGTGTCAACATGGATAAGCCTGGAAGATATTATGTTTAGTGAAATAAGGCAGGTGCAAAAAGACAAACATTGCATGTACCCACTCACTCTGTGGAAACTAAAAAATTGGGTCTCATGTGAGTAGAGAGTAGAATAGTGGTTACTAGAGGCTGGGAAGGGTTTAATGGATACAAAATCAGGGCTAGATAGGAGGAATAAGTCTAGTGTTTTATAGCTTTGTAGTGTTAACAATTATAGTTAATAGTTTATTGTATGTTTTCAAATAGCTAGAAGAAAGCAATTTGAATGTTCCCAACACAAATAAAATGATAAATGTTTCAGGCAATGGATATACTATTACCCCGATTTGATCATTACCCATTATATATGTGTATTAAAATGTCACACTGTACCCCATAAACATGCTCAATTATTGTGTCAATTAAAAAAATAATAAAACAGGCTCAGCACCCATAGCACAGTGGTCACGGCACCCAGCCACATACACCAAGTGTTGTGGTGGGCACCTGTAGTCCCAGCTACTTGGGAGGCTGAGGCAAGAGAGTTGCTTGAGCCCAATAGTTTGAGGTTTGAGGTTGCTGTGAGCTGTGATGCCATGGCATTCTACTAAGGGCCACATAGTGAGACTCTGTCTCAATAATAACAATAATAATAATCCATATGACAAAATAACTGAAAATGTTAAGAATATCATCATGAAAGAAAATATCTAAATGGCCAAAAAATGTAAAAAGTTTATTAATCAGTAAGGAAATTCAAATCAAACTACGAGGAAATACTCTGACCATTATATGTAATGACTAATGTCAAAAAGAGAAAGGAGTTTGAAAGGAGGGAGAGCAGCCTGACCTCCCATTCACTGCTGGTGGGAATGTAATTTGGTGTAATACTTTGAAAAACTGTTTGACACTATTTTTTTTTTTTTTTTTTTTTTGAGGCAGAGTCTCACTATGTTGCCCTTGGTAGAGTGCCGTGGCGTCATACATAACAACCTCAAACCCTGGGCTTAGTACACTATTCCAGCCTCTGGTTTAAATAGATCATTTACATCTCAGGGGAATTTCAATGAGCTACAAGGAACACAAAAGTTTCCAAAACACTTTACCAAGGGAATGACAAATTACATATTTGCTAATAACCTTCAACAAGTCATGCTTTGTCCCTAAACCAATTTGTAAAATGGTAAGCCTTGACTCTGAGATCACTAAGTTCTGCTCCCACTCTGAAGGTTTAGTTAATAAATATTACAAAGCTGGTGATGCCCGTAGCTCAGTGGGTAGGCAGGTTTGAACACGGCCTGGGCCAGCTAAACAACAATGACAACTGCAACAAAAAATTAGTCGGGCATTGTGGTGGGCGCCAGTAGTCCCAGCTACTTGGGAGGCTGAGGCAAGAAAATAGTTTAAGCCCAAGAATTTGAGGTTGCTGTGAGCTGTGATGCCACAGCACTCTACCAAGGGTGACATAGTGAGACTCTGTCTAAAAAAAAAAAAAATATATATATATACATATATAAAATAAAGCAATATTATACACAAGGTAGTATTTTTACTTCT
>CAUYPK010163190.1:0-12332 GCA_963574355.1 Loris lydekkerianus | reverse complement strand
AAACATTTATTTACAAGACTTTACTGCCTTAAATGGGGTTTTCACTTAATTAAATGTGCCATTAAATATTGTGGGTTAAATAGTTCAGTGGAATACAGTTCAGTTCAGCCGCCTACCTCTTCAGCTCAGCCGCGACTTGTGAACTGAGCTGAAGCACCGCCCTCTCAAGCAGAAGGCAGAAGAGGACTAGAGACTACGTGCATTTGATTAGGTGTGGTGCACCAAATCGAATAACCTGTATGACCCGAGTATAAGCCAAGTTCGGGTTTTTCGGCACAGAAACTCGGCTTATACTCGAGTATATACGGTGACCATTTTTTCCTCTTAAAATTTATTTCCAGGCTTGACGCCCATAGCTCATTGGTTAAGGCACTGCCACATATAGCAGGGCTGGCCTGTTCGATCCTGGCCTGGGCCTGCTAGATCCTGGCCTGGGCCTGCTAAACAACAATGACAACTATAAGAAAAAGTAGCCGGACATTGTGGCTGGCGCCTGTAGTCCCAGCTACTTAGGAGGCTGAAACAAGAGAATCGTTTAAACCCAAGAGTTTGAGGATGCTGTGAGCTGTGACACCATGGCACTCTACCAAAGGTGACATAGTGTGACTCTGTCTCAAAAAAACAAAAAAAATTTTTTCCAAATTTGAAGTCATTATGAGCATCAGGTTTTGCCCTACCTTGCTTAATTTGTCAATGCCCTCTGCTACTGTTGAAGTATTCAAAGTTATTTGGTAGAACAATTTTGCCAGATATTTCTAACTTAGTGAATTGCCTCTATTGATTCATTAATTTCCTGCTTTTACTCTGTGAAATAACATTAGGTTTTACTCAACACATTTGCTGAGCTCTTAACACTATGTTAGATACTAGAAATCAGAGATGACCTCTTGGTTTACTGTGGGGGACAGATTGAGCAAACTTGACAACATGATCTTAATATTGTGTATAAAGTATTTAAAGTAAAGTTTTGTAAAACTGGTATTACATGCCACTTTAAATTAAGCCTAAATCTGGAACTTATCACCTTGTTATTTATTGGTTACATATATCCCCTGAAGAGGATATACATAAAAAGAAAATGAATTCTCAGTTTCACTTTGAAGAAATCTGTAAATTTGCATAAGCTAAGCTGTAGTACATGGACTTTGTCAGCATTTAATCTGGATCCTTTTGGTGCATTTTTACTAAGTTTCTTATCCTCTGTTTAGAATATTTGTCTCTAGATACCTGACCTTTTTGTACACAGAGTGAGAGTCTAAAAGGATACTTGGTTTTAGATAATAGTTGGTAGATGCTGTAGGGTGGGAAGCTTTCTTTAAAATTTGCTTTTAATGTCGGATAAATAATAATTCTTGACAAAAACATCCAAATTTGGGGGGAGCTATTTTACCTTTTTTATGTCTTACAGAATATTAAACTATTATTACATATATGTGATTTTGCTTATGAAGCACATTGAGTTAATTTATATCATTTGGAGTTATACTGAGAGTCTTTTCAACAAACATCCTTGTAGAGGAGAAATGGGGATGTGTAAGACCAAAAAAATAGGAATAAGCCAAAGGTTTTCTTTTTTTGTTTTTTTAATAGTTGGCTACCTTGATACAGATGTAGACTCTAGTTACCTAATTACTGAATTCCTTAAGATGAAAGTTAGTACTGTTGAAGTCACATATTAGACTTTGAAATAAGAAATAATCCTAAATGCTTAACAGATGTTGTAAAACAGTATCCCAAGTAAGTATCTCTGGACTACATTCACCCTCTTTTCAATGAGGATATTAATGAAATGATGAAAGGGTAGAAGCAGGATAAGGAACCAGTCACTGAAAATTTCTTAGCCTCTGTTTCCACAGTTGAAGATGGTAGTAGCAGATGCTTTTTGGACTTCAAAGAAGAGGATAATCTGATATGTCACAGCATAATTGTCAGACACTATCATCAACTTCTCTTAGCTAATGAATTTTTTTTCTTCAGAAAATTGGTCTGTATCTTTGCGTAGAACCAGAGCCAGCAGAATTCCACTGAGTTACTATCAGTTTTATTTGAAGTATAAAAAGAGTAGAATTCTTTCTCCTCTATTGCATTCATAAGCAGTTTGTAAGCTTTTTAAAAATGTGAATTCTAGGCTCAGTGCCTGTGGCTCAAGTGGCTAAGGCGCCAGCCACATACACCTGAGCTGGCAAGTTCGGCCCACCAAACAACAATGACGGCTGCAACCAAAAAAAAAAAAGCAGCTGGCGTTGTGGCAGGCGCCTGTAATCCCAGCTACTTGGGAGGCAGAGGCAGGAGAATCGCTTGAGCCCAGGAAGCAGAAGTTGCTGTGAGCTGTGATACCACGGTACTCTACCCAGGGTGACAGCTTGAGGCTCTGTCTCAAAAAAAAGAAAGTGAATTCTAGGAAATACAGGATAATTTTAAGATAGGATACTTAAAATAGTTACATGTTATGATGTTATGCAAGACATTGTTAAAACTTAAACAGCATTTTTACAAATCTCATCTGTACCTGATCAAGGCTATATTGTGTAGGTACTAACTTACAGATGAGGAAGTCGAGACAATAAAGCTTAAGAAGTTTGAAGTTTTGGGTGAGGTAATAGCTGGGATTAAAGATAGAACTTCAGTGCCATTTGTGTTCTGAAATTGAGTGTGTGTAGGTGTGTGTTTTCTTGTAAAAAATTATCAGACTAGAAAATCTGATTTAAGGTTAGTTCTTATGACCTGAGTCTTAAAAGAAAAAGTTTTAGGGTATACATGACAAACAATTATGTTTTAAGATGTGTCATATTTGACAAAATGTGGGCCCTCTTATATATTACTTAATGAAAATATTTTGGAATATTTTCCAAAATATTCTTTTCTGTGAAAAGAATATTAAATGAAAGCTTAAATTGTTGGCCGGGTATGGTACCTATAATCTTAGCCCTCTGGGAGGCTAAGGCGGGTGGATTCCTTCAGCTCAGGAGTTGGGAGACCAGCCTGAGCAAGAACAAGACTTTGTATCTCCTAAAAATAGAAAAACTGTCAGGGCCATATGGTGTGCGCCTGTAGTCCCAACTACTTGGGAGGCTGAGGCAAGAGGATCTCTGAAACCCAAGAGACCAAGGTTGCTATGATCTAGGATATCATGGCACTCTACCTAGAGGGACAGAGGAAGATCCTATCTCAAAAAAACAAACAAACAAACAAAAAAACAAATTATCCATATTACTCAATTACTGCCACTATTTTCATCTTTATGCCATCCTAAAAATATAGCACTCTTTTTAATTTAATTTCATTAATTTGTTCATGTGAGTCAAAATTCAAAAGATTTTAAAAGGTTTGTTATGAAAAGTCTCCTCCTCATCTAGCCCACTCTGCAAAGACAGTGTCACTTTGTTGAGTATCCTTACAAAGTTACTATTATAGTCAAACCCATATATTCTTCTGTCTTCCTTTTTGCAATATTTGAAACATGCTGCATCAACTGTAACATGCAGTTTTTACTTTAATACTATTGAAGTTATCTATTGCCAATAAACAAATGACTTCAAAACTTTAAGAGACTTAAAATCATTTTATCATCTCATGGTTTTGGTGAGTGGGCTTAGTCGGTAGTTCTCACTCTGATCTTTTGTGCTTTTGCAGTCAGTGCCTGTGCTGGAATCATCTTAACATAGCTGGTGATTGGTGCCTGCTCTTGGTTGGGGCCTCAGCTGAGACTGTCAGCTAGAATATCTACATGATGTCAGCTAGAATATCTACATGAGGCCATGAAACCTGCCTTGGGTTTTTCCTCACAACATGATGGCTGGGTTTAAGAATGAGTGCTTCAAAAGTACCAGATGGAAGCTGGGTGGCCTTTTCTGACATAGCCCCAAAGTTACATAGAAGTGTTAGTTTGGGGCTGGGCATAGTGGCTCACGCCTGTAATCCTAGCACTCTGGGAGGCCAGGGTGGGTGGATTGCCTGAGCTCACAGATTCGAGACCAGACTGAGCCAGAGCGAGACCCTGTTTCTAAAAAGAATAGCCCGGTGTTGTGGTGGGCACTTTTAGTCCCAGCTACTTGGGAGGCTGAAGCAAGAATCTCTTGAGCCTAAGAGGTTGAGGTTGCTATGAGCTGTGACGCTCCAGCACTCTACTGAGGGCAACAAAATGAGACTCTGTGGGGGGGTGGGGGGGAGGGAAAGGAAGTGTTAATTTTGTTCTAGTCACAGGCTGGTACAGATTCAAGCAAAAAATGTTACCATCACATTTTAAGAAGAATGTGGTGTGGGAAATCTTGTTGCATCCACCTTAACAAATACAACTGCCATATGATCTTATCAAGAGCGAACTTCCTCATTTTTCTTAGTTGTAATGGTACTTCCTTGCATGGATTATATTAATGTATATTTAATTAGTCCTTTGCTTTTTTTTAGATGTGCACATTGTTTTTATCTTTGGCTGTTAAGTGGTACAGTGAATAACAGTGCATGGTCATTCTCACATACTCCAGGTATGTTGGCAGTATAAATTGCCCAAAGTGGGTTGCTGTGTCAGAGATTATATTCTAATAAATTCTCCAAATTGTCCCAACTAGCAATCCACAAAATGCCTATTACCAACTCAAGGTGAAGGTGAAACTGCCTTTTTACCAATAATTGAAGTCAGACATTTTTTCATATTTTTAGAGCTCACTATTTGGTTTTTCTGTTAACTATACGTTACTTCATGGTATTTTTACCTAGATTTCCTGAATTATAGTCATACTATAGTGTTCCACTTATTATTTCTCAGTATATCCTTATTATATTCATATTTGCTTTAATACCTGGCAGTCTTACCTTATTCATTATTTAGAGACAGGGCCTCCCTTTGTTGCCCTGGCTTAGAGTACAGTGCCATTATCACAGTTCAATGCAACCTCAAACTCCTTGTCTCAAGTAATCCTCCTGCCTCAGCCTCCCAAGTAGCTGAGACTAGGCATGCACTAACATGCCCTGCTATTTTATTTTATCTTATTCATCTTTTTTGAGACAGAGCCTCAAGCTGTCACCCTGGGTAGAGTGCCGTGGCATCACAGCTCACAGCAACCTCCAACTCCTGAGTTAAGTGATTCTCTTGCCTTAGCCTCTCAAGTAGGCGGCTATTTTTTGGTTGTAGTTGTTATTGTTGTTTGGCAGGCCTGGGCTGCATTCGAACCCACCAGCTGTGGTGTATGTGGCTGGCTCCTTAGCTGCTTGCGCTACAGGCGCCGAACCCCCTGTTATATTTCTATTTGTAGAGATGTGATCCTGCTTTTGAATTCCTGGCCTCAAGCAGTCCTCCTTCCTCAGCCTCCCCAAAGCCTTAGGATTATAGATGTGAGTCTCTTCACCTGGCCTTTTTATTATTTTGTTAACCATTCCCTTATTGTTGGGCATTTAATGTTTGCAGTTTTGTTACTATTTTAGGTAATCATCTAGTAGGGGGATATCTTGGAGCCTTTTTCCCCCTAGACTCCCTTCTGTAAGATTGATTTCCAGAAGTAGTTATGAACCAAAGGAATTTTATCTAATGACTGTGGGATCAAAAGGTTTCCAGCCTGCATCAATTTTTTTTTTTTTTTTTGAGACAGAGTCTTACTATGTTGCCCTAGGTAGAATGCTGTGGCATCATAGCTCACAGCAGCTCAAACTCCTGGGCTTAACTGATTCTCTTGCCTCAGCCTCCCACTAGCTGGTACTATAGGTGCCCACCACAACGCCTGGCTATTTTTTTGTTGCAGTTGGCTCCAGCCAGGTTCTAACCTACCAGGCTCCTGTAGTCCCTGTCTGTGTATGTGGCTGGCGCCAAGCTATGCATCAATTTTTTCACCCTAGGAGACGCTCCATATTTCTTTGAGAGTTGCTTGGCATAGATAATTAGGTTTTGGGGGGGTTTGGAGACAGAGTCTCACTTTGTCACTCTTGGTAGAGTGCTCTGGCGTCATAGCTCACAGCAACCTCAAACTCTTGAACTAAATTGATCCTCTTGGCTCATCCTCTCAAGTACCTAGGACTATAGGCACCTGCCACAATGCCCAGCTATTTTTAGACACAGGGCCTCGCCCTTGCTCAGGCAATTCACTCACCTTGGCCTCTTGTCCTTGTATATTTTAGGAGTTTGCTATTAAAGTACTATTGAACTATTTAGTAAATATCTGTCATCTGTAGGTAGTGTCTTTCATAGATATTTTTATGTGTGACCCTTACAGCTATATTTCATTAACTTATATTCTCTGGTATTTGTTTAGGACCCTCTGTTTAATACTAGTTAATTTGAAGCATCTTCCTTTTCTCTCATTTCTTTACCTTTTGCCTTTGTAAAGTGTGTTTTCATTCTGCTTTGTGGTTTGGTTTGAATACATTCCTGTTGTACAAATCAAATCTACTAATTAGAGATTTTATTAAGATTATGCCCTTCAGTGAAGTGACCCCTGGCTGTTAGCCCTGAAGGGGAGTATACACCCAAAAGAAGTGAAAGCAGGGCTTTAACAATATCTGTATACCAAGGTTCACAGCAGCATTATTCATAATAGCTAAAAGATAGAAGCTAGAATTGAACGGATAAAACCAGTATTTGAACCTTGAGGGTTCTAAGTGCTGCAGACTTCTAAGACTAATTTTGAAACAAAGTGCTAGGGACTATCAGATACCTGTAACGATAATGTTAAGTTGGTGTCATTCATCCAACTTAAGAATTGGGTGTCCCTTAAGGGTAAGGGGAGCTATATCTAGCTGTGATGGTAAAAAGCATTGCTTTCCCTTTTGGATTATTTCTGAAAAAATTATATGAAATATTCTTCTAAAAATTATATCTGTCTTTTCATGTATTTATTGGCCATTTGTATATATTCTTTGAAGAAATGTCATCAGATTTTGTTGTTCTTGTTGAGTTTATAAGAGTTCCTTATGTAGTGTAGGTATTAAGACCTTCCCAGGTGGTCGTTGAGTTTTAAGAAAGAATCCTAGATAACATAGTGTTTATAGATCATCTCTTAAGATGGACTTAATTTGAGAAGATTGCTATTTTATATATTATCTGTATAGTAATTTTTTACCTTGTTGCTAGGATTTCGGTGTTTTTGCCATTTGTGTTTAGCCACAATGTATATGCTTTACTCTCTGCCCTGCTGTTTTTAACTTCTCTCCTTCCATTAATTGAAATGTAACTCTTCTACATACATGATCATCTCTCCTCTGTGTGCTTCCTCTATGCACACATACAGTTTTATGGGGAATTAAAATTGTCCCAGTTTTTATTTCACCTGTTATTGACTGTAGACCATCCATATATTCTTTTATATGTATAATTTTGTCATCTTATAAGAATCTGAGAAAATCTCTGTTCTGTTTGATTACTGCTGTTAATACTCATTTTCACAGCAAACTGCTTTCTATTTTTGGTATTAACTTTGATACCTTGTTCTTGGTGCTGCTTGACTAGTTCCTGCCATTCAGATTCACTGAACTCATTCGTTGAATTCCTTAGCTTTGGAAGTCTTTCCTTCTCCTACACATCACTTCTGAACAATCTCTAATTTGAATTTATGATCCCAAGCCACTGGTCTTTTTTTTTTTTTTTTTTTTTTTTTTTTTGAGACAGAGTTTCACTTTGTCGCCCTCCGTAGAGTGCCCTGGCATCACAACTCTAGTTAAACTATTTTTAAATTCTTGGATCATAAAGATTTGTTCTCCCTACTCTCCTTCCCTTAGGCCATATTTTAGTTGCAATTTTTAGGTTAAGTATCAGCATTTTGATGCCTTTGCTTCCTGTTGACAAAAGAGTGGTATGGCCCAGGCACACAAGGCCTATAATCCTAGCACTCTGGGAGGCCAAGGCGGATGGATGGCCTGGGCTCAGGAGTTCGAGACCAGACCGAGCAAGAGGGAGACACCCACCTCTAAAAATAGCCAGGCCTCGTGGCAGACGACTGTAGTTCCAGCTACTCAGGAGGCTGAGGCAAGACAATTGCTTGAGCCTAAGCGTTTGAGGTTACTGTGAGCTATGATGGCCACAGCCTTCTACCAAGGGCGACTGAGTGAGATTTTGTCTTAAAAAAAAACACAAAAGAGGGGTATGATATCACTAGCAGTTTGTGCATTTTTGCTGTGTCCTCTTTTCATTTCTATTTTTTTCATTTTGCTAACTTAATAGATAATTGTTTCTGCATGGTAGATGATTGTTTATTATTAGTGATGTTAACTAATTCTATCATTCATTTTGTGAATTGCCTTTACACATTTATCTTTGAAGCTTCTAATGTTTTTCTTAAGATTTATATGAACTTGGCATGTATTAAAAAGCCCCAAGCATCCACTGTAGCAATTTTTTTTCAGTGTGCTGCCCCTGTGTTATTGAGGTACAGCACATGTTTTGCAAACTTGAAGTCTCAAGTCAAACTCAGTCTTAAAAAGCATTTTTTGTTAATTTTAGTAAAGGTAATTCTTTCCTATCAAATTTAATTAAAAGTTGAGGGTTGGGAGGGTATTGGTTCTTCATTTTTTCTTTTTTTCCCTCCTTCTATTTAATGTATATAGAATCATTTTAGTTGTAGGAGGGGCTAACTTTGTTTTCTAATTGATAATCTTTGGTTTAATACCATCAGTTTGTATATTCTTTCCTTTGCCCAGTGTACTGAAATGGTCTTCTCTTATTATTTGTGAGGGTCTTACATACTGTAGGGTTTTTGTATTTGGGGCTTTAACATTCACAATTTCAGATATCCAAGGTCTGTGATAAAGTAATTTTTAGTTTTGCTGAGGTGGAAATGTTGCTTGCTGCTAGGCATGCAAATAGAGGCTGATATTGTAGCTCAAAGAGGGAGCCTATATCAGACAGGCCAGCACCTGCATCTCAACGCAGCTTTGTTTTTCTCTACTTGTCGTCGCGTACACAGTAACTCTCTGAAGTGATAAAAGCTGTTTCTTTGTGAAATATGGGTCCGAAAAGAAAGCCAACTGCTAGTGCTGTGATTGGAAGTGAAGAGAAAATGAAGAGGTCTAAGAAAGTGATGGTTCTTAGCCAGAAAATAGACGTTTTGGATAAATTAAAGTGGTTTTGCAAATTCAGGTAAGTTTGTGGTTGGTTAATGATGCTACGGTATTGATGTAGTAGTTTATATTTTTAGTGGAAGAATTTATATAACTTTATAAATGATTAGCACTTTATTTTTAGGAGGATTGGAAAATGTCACTTAAATGCCTGTTTATACTTCACTAAATTTTATGGGGGAAGTTAAATGTAGTAGTAGTATTTAAAAACTTAGATCTTGGCTTGGCGCCGGTAGTACAGTGGTTACAGCACCAGCCACATACACCGAGAGTGGTGGGTTCGAACTTGGCCCGTGCCAGCTGAAAAACGATAACAACTGAAACAAAAAATAGCTGGACATTGTGCATTGTGGAGGGCTCCAGGAGTCCCAGCTACTTGGGAGACTGAGGCAAAAGAATCACTTAAGCCCAGGAGTTGGAGGTTGCAGTGAGCTGTGAAGCCATGGCACTCTACCAAGGGCGACATAGTGAGACTCTGTCTCAACAACAACAACAAAAAACTTGAGGACTTTAAGGAGTCATGAAAGTCTTAGGATATTTTGTGTATATCAGTAGTTTATTATAATATTGAAATATCATATTCCAGTAATACCTCTTTCTTTTGCTTTTTTAAAAAAAGAGATAGGATCTCACTTTGCCACCCAGGTTGGAATACTGTGGCATGATCCTAGATCACTGCAACCTCGAACTACTGGGCTTAAGCAATAATCTTGCCTGAGCCTCTAAAGGAACTAAGACTATAGGTTCAAGTCACCACACTCCCTAAGTATTTGTTTTTAATTTTTTTGCTGGTCTCAAATTCTTGACCCCAAGCAGCTGTTCCACCTCCCAAAGTGCTGGATTACCCATATGAACTACCATGCTTGGACCTCCGATAATATTTCTCTCCTTGTGGCACTGTAGCATTTTTCTTTGTTTTTGATACATTGTAAAATTGATTTCCCCAAGCCTCTGATAATGGTCTTTTTCTCCTCCTCCAGAGTATGCCTTATTATATGACATGAACAATAGTATAATAGAGCATTACCAAGTTAAAAATAATCTTCATGGTGTTTTGGAGATTATGTTAGTTATAACTTGAGTAGAGGGCTTTTGGGTGGTTTTTTTTTTTTTTTTTTTCACTTTTGGGAACTTTATTCATTTTTTTTTGAAACAGAGTCTCAAGCTGTCACCCCAGGCAGAGGGGCAGAGTGCTACGGTGTCATGGCTCAAAGAAACTCCAACTCGCGCTCTAGCGATTCTCTTTCCTCAGTTTTTCTATTTTTAGTAGAGACAGGATCTCAGTTTTGCTCAGGCTGGTCTGGAACCCATGAATTTAAGCAATCCACCCACCTCGGCCTCCCAGAGTGCTAGGATTACAGGCATGAGCCACCATGTTCAGCCAACTGTCTCTATTCAAATGCTACCTAAAATAGCCCCTAAATGTTTCCACACAGCTTTTATTAATTTCACTATTTTGGTAAACTTTTTTGAACATCTGCGTGGACTGGGATTATTTATACTACATATCATATGCCATGTATAGAGACGAGCTAATACAGGCTGAATGTGTTTAATCTGAAATCTGAAATGCTCCGAAATCCAAAACTTTTCAGTACCTACATGATGCCCCAAATGGAAAATTCCAGAACCAGTGTATTTGTTTCTGATGAGTCAGTGCACACAAACTTCATTTCATGCACAAAATTATAAAATTTATATAAAATTATATAAAATTTATATAAATTTATATAAAATTATATAAAATTAGCTCAGGCTATGTATGTAAGGTGTATTTGAAGCGTGAGTGAATTTCATGTCTATGCTTGGGTCCCTTTCCCATAATATCTTATTATGTATGTGGAAACATTCTGAAAAAATCTGAAATTCAAAACACTTCTGGTCCCAAGCATTTTGTGTAAGGGATGCTCAACCTATAGTCATTTCTCAATGAACTTGCAGTCAAGAAGCAAAATATACATAAAGCAGTGGTTATAAAAAACATATTACAGAGAAAACTAGTAGTACGGATGTAGTTTAAATAGGATGAGCATGAGAAGGATTTCTAAGCACAATTAAAAATGAATTGTTTATGGTCTTTGTTAATCTGACTGAAATCCATTCCCTTTCTAGCATGTTTTCACTTGGTTATTGTCAGTATATTGTAAGTCTATTGACATAGGTCTGTTCCAGCCAAACTAAGAATTCATTCTTTCTTGTTTTATTTTAGCTTAAGCCTTTAGACCAGTGGTTCTCAACCTTCCTAATGTCACAATGTATTTTCATTGTTAAAAAGGGGTCGCGACCCACAGGTTGAGAACTGCTGCTTTAGACTTTCATGACAGTCTAGCCTCTTTAAAATAATGTCAATTTCTAACAATTCATTGCTTCTATTATATTGTAATAAGAATATACGAAATGTTAAATTATAATAATAGTGAATACATCGTTCTTAGATTTATAGAGAATGCCTAAGAGCTTTGCTGTTAAACATAATGCTGATTTCATTTTTAAAGATGGGACACTAGCTAAAATTTTATGCAATCCTGTGTGTTTATCAGGAATGAATATTAACTAATTCAAATGTTCCTTTGTACTTTAACTAAATTATTTTTTCTTTATTAGGCTATTAATGTAATAGCTTTGTGTTTCTTAGAGAATCTTCTTGGTTCATAGCCTGTTCTTTTAATGTATTTGTTGGAATTTCTTTGCCTGTATTTTATTTGGCATTTTTGTTTATACATTTGTAAGAAAGATTGGTGGCTTTTTGTGATGTTTTTAACTGATTTGAGAATCGGATCATGTTTCTATTAGCACAGAGTTACTAAAACGGTTGGCCCTCCATATCCAGAGGTTCCACATCTGTGGATGCAACCTACTGTGGGTTGAAAATAATCTGGGGGAAAAAATCCACATAGTTCTTTCTCAAAAGGAAGTCTTGAATATGTCACATACTGAGTACGTTGGCTCTACATGAATAAAGTGATATGTAGGAATTGTATGAGGAATTATAAGTAATTTAGAAATGATTTTTAAGTATATGAGTAGATGTGCATAGGTTGTTTCAAATAATTGCCATTTTAAATAGGGTTCTTGAGTGTCCTCAGATTTTGGTATGACAGGACATCCTGGAACCAGTCTCCGTGATACTGAGAGAAGGCTATAGTTATGTCCCTTTACCTAGAGTTGACTTATGGAAGTATAAATGTTTCTATATTGGTGCACTTTGTGGTCATAGTATATTTAAAGGAGAAAAAAATGCATGCAAATTTTTAATTTTTTTTTTTTTTTTTTTTTTTTTTTTTTTTTTT
>CAUYPK010163186.1:0-36550 GCA_963574355.1 Loris lydekkerianus | reverse complement strand
GATGAAAGTTTGATCTCTTCTGACCCTATGTGGATACCCTTGATCACCTTTTCTTCCCTAATTGCAATGGCTAAAACTTCCATTACAATGTTAAAGAGCAATATAGACAATGGGCAAACTTGCCTGGTTCCTGATTAAAGAGGAAATGATTTCAATTTAACTTCATTCCATACGATATTGGCTGTGGGTTTGCTGTAGATGGCCTCTATTAGTTTCAGAAATGTCCCTTAATTTTGAAAACAGGACACTAGGAAGGTACCATTCCACGGATGTTATTTCTATATGACGTTTGAAGAAATAAGTGTACTTTAGTAATTTGAAGAATATTTGAACAAAAGTCAAATATGAAAATCAGGGGGCACAAACTAGTGGTAGGATGAGTGCTAAGAGAACGTGAATTTTTTTTTTTTTTTTTTTTTTTTTTTCAATTTAGAATGGGCGCAGGCAAATGGCTGGGTGTCGTGGTGGGCGCCTGTAGTCCCAGTTACTCGGGAGGCTGAGGCAAGAGAATCGATTGGCCCAGGAGCTGGAGATTTCTGTGAGCTGTGTGATGCCATAACACTCTACCAAAGGGCCATAAAGTGAGACTATGTCTATAAAAAAAAAAAAAAAAAAAGAATGGGCGCAGTCACCCTGCAAAGTAAATGACTAAAAGAAGCAATTAGCATAAAGGCTTTTCAAATGTTGTTAAATGATCATATAATTTGAAAGAGTCATAGAGGTTCCATCATTGTAAGGACTATGTACAGCATTTACATATTTCTAACATACTCCATAATCATTAACTAGTCATTAGCTGAAAAACTTTCTCACTCCAGGGAAATAAATGAAAATATATTATTTTGCCCTCGTTACTGTATAAAATCTCCTATGTAACATTTTTTAGCTTGTAGTAGTTTTAATTTCTTGTTTTTTGTCAATATCTAGAAGAGGTCTAAACCTTTATAATTTGTACGAATGTATTTACAGAATGATTTGAAACATCCTTAAAAAGTTAGTATTCAAACACCATTAAATATTTAATACTGAAGGGATCTTAAAAGTTAGCTTGTATTCTGTGAGAATAACAGTAAGGAACACAGCAAAAGCTTATTAAAATTGCAGACCCGGAGCAGCAACAGAAGAAAAGAATCAGAAATTAAAATCGTTCAAAGAAAACTATTGCGAATGAAAATGTGTTGATGGTTGCCTTGCAAGTAGACCGCTTTTATTGACAACCACATAAATCAGCACGTTATGGGAAGGAAAGAAACCAGTATATACATTAGATCTCATACTAACCATTTAAAGTAAGTATTATAGAAATTTACAAATGAAGAAACAGACTAAGAGAGGTTAATTTAATAGCCCAAATAATGGAGTGGATGAGCATCAGAAGAAGGATTCCAAGTTCTCTGAGGGAGGCTTCATCTCCTCCTCATCCTCTTCTCACTGTACCGCATCTGACTTCATTACATGCCTAAGAACAGTGTCTGAAGCTGGGTCCTGCTCTGAGAATCTGTCCACGAAGACTGTGGAGCCTACCTGAGTACCCGAGGTGTGAGACTGGACACTCACACCAATGTGGTTTGCAGAGAGGGTGAAGTTGTGGAACACGGAGGGGGATCCAGAGTTACACTGCTCTTGAGAAGGCTGCTTTGTGGCAAAGCATAGTGATTTTGTTAGTCTGCCTTGTGTTCTCCATACAGACGGGTTATAGGCCAAAATCACATAGACAACTGGAATTTTATATGATGCTTATGAAAGGATGGGGCACCTGCCCTGAGTGATTCACACATATTAATTCTTAAAGTTTCTCAACATAACCTTACTCTTATTATTGTCTTTGTAGACTCATGCTCTTGCCAAGTATCAAGGGGGATATTCAAATGTATTGTTCAGATTTCAGTTCATATAACTATCACTTCTCAGTGTGTGGGAAGCTTCTAAGTATTGAAATCAACTGTACTGAAGTTACCATTTTATTACAATATATGGAATTGGATTATTTGAGATTTTTGTTTTCTGGAAAATTAGTAGAATAAATATATGGTGCATCTTACAAGGGTACATGTAAAACTTACTAAATGTAGAATATAAATGCCTTAACACAATAACTAAGAAAATGCCAGGAAGACGATGTTAACCAGTGTGATGAAAATATGTCAAATGGTCTATAAAACCAGTGTATGGTGCCCCATAATTGAGTTAATGTACACAGCTATGATTTAATTAAAAAACATTATGTCTTGCACAAAAAATGATGGAAGAGAGCAATAGCTCATTAAGATTACTTGGATGTATGTTGTTATCATAAAATAAAAACTTTATAGAAAAATTTGGTTATGTCACTATCATCGGACAGTTTTAATTTATGTAGTCTCATCATTTAGAACATATTTGGTATCTGAACTATTTTAAATTCAACAATTTCACTGTTAGAATAATTTCCAGGACAACATTTAAATATACTCAAAACAGGTGAATAAATAGGTTAAGAAAATGAATTAATTTGAAGAAAAAACGTAATTACTAGCTTCTTTTATAAATGCCTAATTAAAAATTTTAAAAATCTCAGAAAAATATTTACATTTATGATACAAAGCATAGTATTTTGTTATGTCCAAAGATATCTAAACCGAATTTGATATCATATAATTTCATATCTATAAATATATATTTCAACCATACTCTTTAATTGCTTTGATTTAAGAAGTGTTGTATATAGCATTGGCTGAACAGATTCAAGAGACTTGCATTTGAATAAAAGTAGTTAATAAATGATAGACATTTCCCTGAGTACTTCATTTTTACAACAGTTTCAGACTTTTAAAGTAAGAAGATAATGTTATTCAAACAATGAATTCAAACTTTAGCACACTGAGAATCACCTGGAGGGCTTATTAAAAGATTGTTGGGCCCCATTCCCAGAATTTCTGATATAGTATGTACGGGAGCCAGGTTCAGGGCAGGGAGACAGATCAGGATTTGCATCTCTAATAAGTTCCCAGGTAATGTTGATGTTTCTGTTTAAAGATCATTCTTTGAGAACTGTTACTACAGACAATGCTATTGCAGGTATTTAGACATCAGAGTATGGACGCTTTCAGAATATTCCATAAAATACATGGTGAAAAAATTGACCAAACCTATCATAATAAGGTAATCTTGACTCCACACTAGAAAACATAGTTTCATTTTAATGAATCATTCACAATGCAACTAATTCACCTTCATAATTAGTGGGAGATACATTATAATATGAATATTTCATCTAAATATTTCTCTGGCTTGAGCAATCAGATTTGGGCCCACCACGGATGTAACTCTTTTCACATCAAGAGCTGACTTTCTAGGCTAAGCTAAACCTACTTTGTTCAAAGTAATCAATGAGGCTGAAACATAAGATTACATGAAACTCAAAAACCAAAGTGGTATTCTCCTGAACATTCAGACATTATGGGAAAAAAATAACAAGGTTGAAAAAAAACACCCCAAAACAGTGATTTATATGTTTCAGCCTTCACTGGTAGCTTTTGACTTCATATTTTGACAGATTTTGATCTTCTATAACTTCTTATGTGAGTTACCCACACAGAGAAACTTCTTTTAGGAGATAAAAATGTTGGAATACAGAAAATAGGCCACACCTAGGCAGTAAATAAGCTATTTCCTTACCGTAAAGGGACCTTACAGAGTAAGACTGTCTCAGTTTGCCTTTGTGAAAACACAAGCTAGTGATAGATAAAAAATAAAAATACACAAACTCATAAAACAAATATTTGAGAAGTGTATTGTTTTAAGGTGAATTTATATAATTTGTTTTTGTTTACAGACTCTAGAGTTGCAAGTAAACAGCAAAAGAAAAACTGATGGGACTGTCATTCGACAGAAAGATGAGTGAAGAATGAAAATGAACTTGGACCAATGAAAAGAAAATAATGTGGTAATTACCCTGAAGCCAGATACAAAAAACAGGAAAATAATGCTTCGTATCTAAGATACAGTATATAACTGATCAGGATCAGGGGAAATAGAATTTAAAACCCTAACCATTTATGATTAGGAAGCTTCTAGCAGATTTCTTTTTATCACTGCTTTACTTTCTTCCTACTACTCAGAAGGACAGCTTCTTTAGTTTGAAATTATAGTTCAAACTAAAGAATCATTGAAGATCATGAAAATCACCTTTTACATACAATCCTACAGTACAAAACAGTGATTTGCATGGACTTATGCTAATAACATAAACACTTTATAGCACATCTAGCAAATACACTTCAGGTGTCTGGGACTCACTGGATATTCATTATCTCCCATGGGGTGGGTCATAAAGATACTGGCCATGATGATAATTATTAATTCCCAGTGATTGGTCGGGCCATATGAGAGTACAATCAACTATGGAAACACCAAACTTCTCCACTGGCACAGTAAGAGTAAATAATTTATAAGAGTAAATAATCTATAACTTGAAACAAATGCTCATGATAGTTCTATGCACAAATTTTAAGTTGGCCCCTGGAAATATGTTCAGATACAGTCAAAAAAAATGTGTACTATTACAACTCTAGCAGTTTTTGAGGGTAAATTTCATGTTTCTAGTAACAGATTGGCGTATCTAAATAACTGGAATAAATATAGAAACCTCAAATAAATTTATTTATTTGTACCTCAAGTGTGGGAGAATGAATCAGTGTCGTATAAATACAATGTCATATGTAGCACGGCATGGCCGTTGGGAAACTTTTGATGACAAGACAAAAGCACATGAGGGACAAACACAGAGAATTCAAAGAGTGTTTACTTAGCTCTGAATGAGGGCTGCACATGTGGATTCACTGGAGGAAGGTTGACCATTTAATCATGTGGGTAAGAATTTCTATTTCTGATCAAGATGGAGGACTAGATGCCAGCCTTCCTTTCTCCATGAAAATCCAGACAAAATAGATGACACAGCTCTCAGAACAATAGACTTCAGGCAAGAAAGGACAGTGATTTTGAAGAGACAGAAACAAATGATGCACCTCTAATTGTCTTCAGACACTCACCAAAAAGGTATGTGGATAGCAAAACAGCACGTGAAAATCTCTCAAGTCAAATAAGTATTAGATTAAATGGAAATTGAGATCACAACTGGCTAGCTCTGCATATCAACATCTATGTCTAACACTAAAATGACTGGAATGTTGGTGAGGATATGGAGCACCTGGGAATGCCCATATGCTAAAGGAGATAACGTACCTTTTGAAAACCTTGGCAGATTCTTCTAACTTTAACCATATACCTACCATGTGACACAGTGGTTCCACTCTTGGAGAAGATGAACGCACATGTCTATAAAAACATTTTATACAAATGTTCATAGTACCTTTATTCAAAATAGCCAAGATCTGGAAACCACTGAAATGTCTAGCCCAGGATGATGTCATATCGATACAATGACATGATGCTTAGCAGTAATAGCAAGAATCTGTGGATACGCCTAGCAACATAGATGGATATTACAACACATGGGCAAAACAAAAGAAAGTGAATAACAAAGAACACATTGTTCTCTTCCTCTTAAGAACAAAAACTAATGATCAGTTGTTCCCTGTGGATGGTGGAGATAAGTAAAAACAAGAGACCAAGGAGTGCAAAGAGGCATGGAGACATCTTGGATAGTGATGGATACCTCAGTTTTCTTGACTATGGTGATGGTTTTATATACATGTATATATGTGTATGTGAAAATATATCACATGCTTTAAACATATGCTATATTTTGTGGTTAATAATAACACAACAAAATGTAAAAATGTAACCAATTACTTCTATACATAGGAGATGGCTGACATGACCTGTATTGGGAAAAGTTAACTACAGTGTGGTGGGCGGGAGAAGAAGTTGTGGGCGTCCAAAGAGGTATAACCACAGCTCAGAATGTGAGAACCTAGTGACCTCTGGTAGTATGGAGCACCAAAGGTTATCTGTCCAGAGAACTACATTTTTGAATCCATTAAAATAATCTCACCTTTATGATTGAGAATATAGGAATAAGTTTTCAAAAATGTATCACATTATACAATTTGAAGGCTTTTCCAGGAAAAAGAATTAGCAATAACTACAAGGCTATTTACTCACTTATTGAGGGTATCTGGTCAAATTGTCCTCCAGTATAACAAATCATAGTGCCCCAGCAGTGTAAAGGAGAGGGATGCCTGTCTGAGACATTGTGATGTCTGACTGTGATGGATCTGTCCACTTTGGTTGTTTCAAACGATCGTATTCAACTGCAGAAAGGGAGCCACTTGTCACAGGGCACTAGTCACAGTCAGTCTGGCATTTCCAGTTGATCCTTTCTTTGTGAGATTTGTGCAACGTATATTATTCTTCTTGGGAAAGGCTTGTGGCATATTGAACAATGGGAGAAAAATAGAGGAAAATTCTAACATTTGGTGGTTTGATTACCACTTGACATCACTTTAAATGTACTGTGATTAACATAGCCATAAGGCTAATTAACTTTATTTATTTATTATTTGAAAGACAGATGCCCTTTAGGAGTTATAATATCTGAATTAAAACTTTTGGGGAATAAAAATCATCTTGAACCCACAAAGCTGAGAGAAATTGGGATGTACAAATAAAGTTTTTAAGTCAACTTAATTTGGGTCAAGTAAAATAGTGCAATTATATGTTATTATAAGACAGGCCATGGTGCTGAAAATTAAACAACTCCCAGGGAAAATGTATTAAATTAATAGCAATTTTAGAGAGCAGCTAAGGTGAAAGTAATCCACTATGCCTGGCTGTCTTAGGCCCAGGTCAGAGAAGATATAATTATTTTAGTAGTCTCATAATATTGACTCAGAAGCCTCTTTAACTGTGGCTTCTTTGTGGCTTAAAGGATCAAACAAGAAGTCACATTTGTGAAAGAGTATAAGAAAAAGTAGTTAAAAATTAAAAAAGATTTTTTAAAAAGTATAGGATGAAATCTTTTCTAAGTGATGTGCAGAAAAGTAAGTGGAAAGTATTTCAAAGATTACCAAAAGGGAAAGGAAAAAACATATATACTTTCACAAAATATCATTATGATCCCTTTAAGAAATTATAGTGTTTGGGACTTTAAATCTTGCATGCTACAGGACAGAGGAATTCAGCTTCTCAATGCCCTAAACAAAACAAAAGTAATGATCACCTTCATTACCAGGAAGCCCAGCTCCCTGAGGTGAGCTGCAGCCAGCCTAAATTCAGGGCTGTAACTGCATACTAGTCTCTCTCTGTGTGCACTTTCTAAGACACAGACCTCTGAAACAAAATCATCTCCAATTTAGTTCATGATTATTACTTAATGTTATTATGGGTACAAAATTTTTAAAAATGACTGAAGAAAAAACAATGTCAAGCTAAGCCACTGTTTTTGTTTGTGCAATTTAAAACATTTACCTTGCATTTGTAAATCTTTCCTACATATATTATCTTATGAAATAATAAATTACCCAAGAAGTGTCAAAAAGAGGGCCCATTCTGTTCTTTGTTCCATTAACCCTCTTGACATATCTTTTTGAAAAAGGGGACTTGAGAGTAGAAACGTAACCTTTTTTTTCTATTGGCAGATCTCCTCCTTAGCCCTCTGAGCTCTACAATCGCTTCAGTAACTCTTTAAGTCATATTTAAGCTTCATTGTTCATTTCTAAGATTTCTTTCTCAATACACTCAGATAACAGTTGGATTCACCTCCTGTTTTACATGTCCATGTTTTTCCTTCCTAAGCACCCTTTTCAGTTTATGTCATAGTTCACCAAGTGTACAGTATACCTAGAATCAAGGTGAGCAATCCTTTCTCCTCTGTTTGTGCACTGTACTTAAGCCTCGCGTGAATTCGTGTTCTGCACATGAACAGGTTCATCCAAGTGTTAAAAAAGTCTATCCTAGTTTACAAATGTGCTTGCTTTTCTCCTTCCACTTTGTATAGCATCAACATGATATTGTAACCGCAGTCTCTCTCTCCCTGGTCTCTGGTCTTGGAAACGCAAGGTATGAACTCAAAGACCACCATGAGTAAGTGAAAGGATAGATTTGATTTGCAGATAAGAGGAGAAGAAAGATAAAGTCTCTAAAATAAGGAGAGCAAGGAGCAGTGACAGGAAGAATCCCCAGTGGGCAGCCCATTTTGGTAGCCCCTCTGTCTGGGGGGGCGGGGGGGGGCATAGGCAGCTTTTCCTCTCCTGCTGGCAGGGGTGTGTGTTAAAATATGTCACCAACCATTTGGCACTGAGGGCCTGTGGGCAGAAGTTAATTTTAAAACTGTGATTGTGTAGGATCATGGTTTTTTTTAGGAGTGTTCTCTGCTCTGGGAGTGGTGGCCTCGCTGAGACACTTGGTCAGACTTGTTCTTCTGTTTAGGGTCTATGCTCAGCTGATTAGTGAGCTTGCTTAGGCCCAGAAAATGGGATCCCAGTTCTTCCTGAGTTGGGGAACCTGCATCAGTGTGACATTCTTTGACAAATAATCTTTCCAGGAGCTGGTTTCTGCCTAGTTATGTGTTTCCAATAATAATATTTCTTGTTTCTGTCCTGACTGTGAGGCAGGCCAACTTGAAAGGTGCCTTTGTAATTTTGTCCACTTTTCTATCTTTTAAATTAATTCTATATAGAAAGTGTTTGTTATGTGTCGGAAGAGAAAAAGTAATTGATTTACCCCAGAGATTAATTCATTCTATCAATTATGTTACTGCAGTGATGGCCCATGCTACTTTTTGAATGAAGCTTTCAACAGTTTAACTTCTATTTTATGTTTGATGAGTTTTCTTTGCCACTTAGCTATTGACAAATTTTTATTCTTTTTTTATTGGATGTAACCTATATGATCCCTTTAAAGAGACTTGTCTTTATTTTTAAATATGCATTTCCCTCTATCTCTGAAATTATCTTTTTAATGCCTTATTTTGCTATAACCAGTGACCAACAAGGCCACAAGTTCCCCTTAGTTCGTTTACCTGTCAGTGCGGCTTCTTCCTGAGGGTGGAACTCTGACTTCCCATTTCTTAGGATGCTTACTGGAGAAAACTGGTCATGGCTAATACTTTCTCTGCCTCTTAGAGATTTAAATCTCTTTAAATGTCTCTGGCTGGTTTTACAACCCAGGGTCATCTTTCTCACAGACCTAGAAGACGTCTCTTTGAAATGTGATCGTCATGATATTCCCAAATCTCAGTCTCTGTGGGAGGGCAGGGGGCTTGACTTAACTGGGCACTGCCCCAAGTTGTAAAAACTACCTCTTGTCAGGAATATAGGAGAAAGTTTACTATAACACCAGTTAGCCAAACAGAAGGACTATGATCTTCCCATTCCAGCTCATAAAAATTCTTAAGCTTTCTAGCCTTCAGTTTCACGGGAGTTGAAATCAGAACGAGTTCTGGCCTCCTTCCCTTATCATAAATAGCCCTGAGTAAAGTCTTTCCTGCCTGTTTAACTGGCTGGCGCAATATTTGCTGTGACAAGAATGTTTCATAATAAGTTTGCCTATGATTAGTACTTTTAATTTTGAAAGCACTTCTGCCTGCACAATCTAAAATACATCTTCTCCAAAGATTGTAATTGGGTAGGAAAAGTGTTTTTGAAAGGACTTTAAGTGGTATTTCATTTACCCAAGCACACAAAAAAACTGTGGCTGCAGTTTATGGCTCCTTTCCCATTTATTTCTGTACGGAAATCTATTGCCTGTATTAAAGTAATCCCATAACTGTCCTTTCATTCTTTAGCTTCTTCAGCAGGAATATCAGGGTCCTTAATGATGGCAGATTTCAGCCATGGAGAGGCAGCAGAGAGCATACGGTAAACAGTTTTGGGAAAACGATTTCTAGATTTTTGCCTTTTATATATCAGCAATTTGAAAAGGCATAGATGTACATTGTGGTACCAGTTTTCTTCTAAGGAAGGAAAACTATAAAACAACAACAACTTTTACAAAGGAACATCAGTTTGAAATCCCGAATTAGGAAGGACATCATTTGAAAGTCAGGATTTATTAAATATTTAATAAACTTATAATTATATAGGAACTCATCTAATTGTTCTAATTGTCTAATTTAGAAACCATTAGCTTAAAATGCATGGTGATATTAAATCCTGGAAAGAGAACTGTGGGAGATGCGCTGGAAAGGATTTGGGAAGAGGAAAGTGGTGTCATCTGAATTACTAGAAGTGTGAGTGTGAGTGTGAGCATTTGGGACAAGTGGCCGGTGTGCTCACTCATCATGGAACGATGACCGAAGATTACACACATATGAGTCGGTGGGGTTGAAGTTGTTTCAGTGCCTGGAAAAGAATGACGTTGTTACAGTCTTACCAGGTTCATTACCACTTCTCAGGAGGAAGCCAATACAGGGAAACAGCAGGTGTTACAGCACAGAAAGAGGAAAACTGCAGGCACCCTGCAAGGAGAAGAGAGGGATTTCTAAATCTGTCTTCCCAAGAATTGGAGAGAAAGGGCTGTTAAAGATAGAATGATAGGCAAAGGCTAGGCTACTGGATCTGCTGATTGGCTGGGTTAGGGGTGGAATTATAGGGGTGTAGAAATTGTCTTCTCTACTGAGTCAGTTCTTGGATGGGGTCACAAGACCGGTTGAGTCAGTTCTTCAGGATGGCCCACTGGTCTTTGTGGATTAGCCATCTCACTGGAGTGCAGGGCCTGGCAGATAAAAATTAGCCTCAAGTTTCACAAGGGTAATGTTATTTAAGGGAGCAATAGTGAGAGCTAAGAGTCTTTATGGCCATCAGCTACATGACTCCCGAATAGTAAACAATTATAGGAGAGCAAGCGAGGGAACATGGCTGGTTGTAAAATACTCATTTCCTCTACCACAGTTCCCACCTTGTGGCCCTGTATTACTTTCATAAAGGGTGGTTTCAAAACCCCCGAAGGCAAATATGAATTTTGCACTAATTGCAAAAGGTGGTGTCCTCTCACAGGTCCTACAAACAATGGCTTGGTAAGCCTCAGAGTGAAGAAAGAGGTTCTCCTTCCTGTAGGAGGAGGCAGCCCTGGTACGGGGTACACACACATGGCTTAACAAGGGACTCGAAGGCCAATCTTGGTCTGCACTCGCTCCCTTTGCTAGATGCTATAGTAAAATTCACAAACTACAGGACCTTCTGCTGAGGCTCTGAGGTCCCAGATTGTGTTTATGTTTTGTTGACTTTAGCTGATTGAAGTGTATGCTCAGAATTCTAAATAGCATCATAGTGTAAATTTGTGAGGGTGCCCCAAACCACTCATCCATCATGAAGAAATTAATTGTTTGAGAAAAAATGGCAGAAGACCTAATTAATTAAAAAAAAAAGACTTTTTTTTTTTTTTCTGGATGGTGATATTTCCTAGTGTGTAGTGAAAAGCTTTGAGATTTGAAGTTATGGTGCATATTTGCAGAAACTGAAAAATTGAGTTTTTTTTTTTGTTTGTTTTCACAATTCATTTTAGTTTTATTTAGTGGTACTTGAACAGAGTTAATATACTTACCTGAGTTACATCTTTTTGATTCTTCACTCTTAATATTTCATGTTGAAGAAGACCAAGTGTGGGCCTACTTCAACATTTTTATTTCTCTAATAAGAAAATTGCCAGATGACCTGGAAGTGTATTTGCAACCACCCCTTTCCTCCTCCCTCAGGTTCTTTCTTTCCAACTTGGGCTTGGCAATGGCTCCCACAAAGAAGAGTGTTGAGAAGAACTAGGGTCGGGCTGCCATGACGTGGTGGTGACCCGAGAATACACCATCAGCTTTCACAAGCACATCCCTGAAGTGGGCTTCAGGAAGCGTGCCCCGTGGGCACTCAAAGAGATCCAGGAATTTTCCATGGAAGTGACGGGGACTCCAGATGTGGGCATTGATACCAGGGTCGATGAAGCTGTCTGGACCAAAGCTGTCTGTTCCAAATAAGGAATGCCTCATACTGTATCCGTGTGCAGTTGTCCAGAAAACATAATGAAGATGAAGATTTACCACAGCTCTATACTGTGGTTACCTGTGTACCTGTTACTACTTTCAGAAATCTAGTCAATGTGAATGAGAAGGAACTGGTGAGTGTCAGAGACATGAAATAAAGTAAAAAAAAAGAAAAGAAAAGAAAAAAGAAACGAACAATGAGAAAAGCACAGTTGATGACTTCTGGCATAAATTTAAATTTAGTCTCTTTATTAAACTGTATCTTTCCTGATTTGGGGGGTTAAAATGTTTTTTCCTTTTAAAGTCATTTTTATAACAGTGTTGTTGGTGTTGTGCTATTTTGAGATGGCTTATCAAGTTTAGCAAAAATATATACACACATACATACAGTGCTCAGTGAAATTTAAAATTTAACTAAAAAATATTGCTTTAGGGGTACCTCAGTCATTTCAAAGGACATTTGATGGTCAGTTATACCCAAAGAGTTGGTCAAACATTGTCATAGATGTTTCTGTGAAGATTTTTTGTAAAAGATAAGAATAACATTTAAATCAGTAAACTTCCGGTAAAGAAGACTATCCTCCATACGTGGGTGGAACTCAGCCAGTCACATGAAGGTCAGGAAAGAAAAATCAAACTAACAAAAATTGACCTTCCCTAAGAAGATGAAATTCTGTTGGGAAATCACTTTCATACTTGAACTTCAGCAGCATCAACTCTTCCCTAGGTCTCCAGCCTGCCACCTTGCCCTGCATACTGTGATATTTTGGACTTGCCAACCTCCACAATCATGTAAACAAATTACTTAAAATCTCTCTCTCACACACACATACATCCACAAAAGGGCCAACAAATGAACATGTATTTTAAGAAAGGAAAAAACTGTACTAAAATAGTAATTCTCAATTCATGTTTGACTTCTGCAATTATAAGAGATATAAGATATAATAATATACAAGATAAATGTTATCAGTATATATTAAGTATTACATTTTAATATGTACATTTTTCTTTCTTAAAATGTGTATACATTTTTCTCACCCTATATATTTATATACATGCGTCAACAAATACTGAAAACAAAAGATTAATATAAGTCATGTTTGAGCATCCGTTGTAATTGCAGAAGTCAAATGTTACTTTAGTGATACGATTTTCATACAGATTTTTCCTTCCTTAAAATGTGTATACTTTTTTTGGCACCTTCTGTAGTAAAATGTTATTACATGGTGATTATCAGAGAGTTAAAGTCTTTGCATGGAGAAATAAACTTAAAATATTTGGTCCAGAATTAAAATATACTCAACAGATGCATCCCTATTCTGAAAAACAGTGTCCACTCTTTCAAAATTGACTGCCTTGGTTCTTCTAAACTATTTTTTCTTAAGATTTATTAGATTTTTTTTAGGTTGGTGTGGCTTTCTCCTCGATGGTTATCTGATTTGTTTATATTATCACATTGCAATAATGTAAGTACAGTTTCAGAATATAATTTGTATCACTCATCAAACTCAATTCCTCTTTAATACATTTTGTAGCATGAATACCAAACTTTTTTAAATTAGCCCTTCACTGAGGCTGGAGTGAGAAAATCTCATATGAAGGTAAGAGAGCACAAGACAGCTGACAGCCCTGGGTCCTCTGATGAGACATATATTTCTGGTTGCTAAGGGGTCAGGCCCTCTTGTACAGCACAACCCTGAGGGGCTGCTGGAAATTGCCCTTTAACTTGTCTCTTTTCATCCCTCTGTGTAAGTTATGTTTATTTTAGAGGTTCAAAAAAGCCGGATTTATTCGCTTGCCAGGAATACAATTTATATTTCGTTCTCCTGTGTTCAATTTTACATTTTCCAAAGTGCACCAAATTTAATAAATCTTAAGTTAACAGTTCTCAAATGAATACAGGCAATTGTTAACATAATACAATGTATTTCTGAGCTGTTCTGAGGCTGTGCACACACTCTGGACTCTGGACACTGCAGCTGAACAATGTCTTTTATAAAAATGTCTTGTTGATGTTTGCAAATAATGTAAAAGTTAAAAATTGAATTGATAGATTTTTTTTTTAGCTTTAAGTATAAAGTTTGAAAAATACATGGAACACTTTGAAATGGAAGGCTCTAGACCAGTAGTTCTCAACCTGTAGGTCGCGATCCAGAGGAACTGTATTAAAGGGCTGCGGCATTAGGAAGGTTGAGAACCACTGCCCTAGACTAAAGATATCTGCACTAACACTCAGATATGTAACAAATCTTTAGATAGCTGTATTTATCCTGCTGTTCAAGATAGTAAGGATGCTACTTGAAACATACACTTTATACAGGACAGAAATCTTAAAAAGTGAGCCATGACCACAGTTTAAAACCAAATTTGAAAAAAAAAAAAAACTACAGGAATTTCTTTTGTATTAAAGTAGGAACACCCAGAGTAGCAAGTATTCATGTAAGCTAAGATTCACGTAAGATCAAGTGTGATGCAAAAATGTATTTATAAATAGATCAAAAACCCCTAATAAAGTAGGGTGAATTTCATGGTTTCCCTTAGATTAAGTCTCTTTTCTAGAAGTAAAAAAAAAGTAAAATGTCTTTAGGGACCTTTTTACAAATATTGTTTTCATAAAACCCTTTATGCTTAAGTGGCTAGTTTTAGTAAGAAGCACAAGATGGCTTTATTTTTTCTGATTTAGAAGTAATTTAATTACCCTAGCAAACTGCAAAGGGGCAATAATCTCTCACTTTGCAAAATATGCATTGGTTGTTCTCTAGTTTCATAACCTTGTAGGAGAAACAGGTGTACAAGTGTGAATACTCAGATTTTATCACCGAGTTATAATAAGAATATGGTTAGAAGTGTAGGAATACAACTCAGTTTAATGGCAAAATACACACGTACATACTGAATAAAGTGAATATTTGACATCTTCTTTTATTTCATTAGTGATTCTGGGGGTGATCAAAGCATTAAATTTTTTTTTAAATCTCAGTGGTTTTCAGATTCTTACTTTGCATAAGTAAAATAATACATCGATTCAGTATCTGCAGGCTGGAAAAATAAAACTATTTTTTAATTGTAAATATTTGTAATAATTGCTTAAGTTGCCTTTTATTTCTTTGTTCAGGTTATATTTCCCATTTGAATATATTTTTTTCATAAAGGCAATTTTCTACAATTAAAAAAAACAAAACAAAACATTTTTTCCATATAGGCAATACCTCAACTCACATACTTTCAAATGTTCAACAGTGATTACATATTTTTATTCTCATATTTCAATCTAGTTACAAAATGAATCTGTATTTACTTTATACATACAAAAACGAATAAGTACTGAAAAGTTTCTAATAATGTCTTTGAGTACCTTTGCCATCTTCTCTAGCCTTGGCAGGGAAATTGGTATGAAAGAGCAGAAACAGACATATTGTTCAAGCTTTTATTTGTTCTTGGAAGAAAAAAGAATGTTTTAATTTTCATATAATGCACAAATCCTACAGTGTCCTTGAATGTAAAATGCAATGTAATATCAGACACAATGACTTTTTATTTCTCTGTGGGTATTGACTGTAAAGCCAGGAAAAATTCTTCAAGAAGCAAAAGAAAAGCTTTGAACAGCATTTTTTAAAGTAAAAAGAACTCCATTACAAATACCTCTGATCGAAAACATCTCCAAAGAGAGAAGATGATCAGTGCATTTAAATGTCCTGTCGTATAGAAACTTACTTCTTCTGAATGGATCTCAGCTCTTCCTGTGAAGATTCTAGGCAGTTTTTAAGCACCATTCTTTGTATTTATGTTTTGCTTCTAAAATAGATAAACTTGAGGAATTTAGGCTATTGCTCTCTCCACAAACTTACTTTACCACATAATGTTTTACTTATTTCAAGAAGATGCAGACATTATGAATGCCAGATCATTAAACTCCCTAAGATTGGGAATTGGGATGCAACTATAAGAGGAACTTTACCTAACAAACGCTATCAGTGTAACCTAATTCTTTGTACCCTCAATGAATCCCAAACAACAAAAAAGAAAAAAATTCCTAAGAGAATCTCTCCTAAATTTTTCATTATTTAAATTTTTATGGATTTAAGAAATAAAATTTTTTCAATAGATCGGCAATTTCTTAGAATCTGGGAAGACTGATGTTTTACAAATGTCTAGCTATATTCCCCTCCCCCAAAAAAGTTTAAAATGAATTAAACAAATATCCCCCCAATTAAAAACATAATATTAAAACTTAGCCCTTTGATATCTCACAATAATCCTTAGAAGACAGGTTACTTAACTGGATGCATTCGAAATAAGATAAATAAGGTTTCTGTTTTTAAAAAGGCTTTGTGGGAGGTAGTTGTGGGTGTGGAGAGCTATTGGACAGTATTGTCTTTGGCTCTTTCTCTCTATTTCTCTCTGATAGAAATACAGAAATTATGTAGGCAAGAATGCACTTTCCCTAAAAATTTCATACCCTCCTAATTGCACAAATTAGTAACGTCTTAATAATCGATTCTCTTTACCCGGACCTGAAGATTCCTCCCACTTTTAGAACAAGTTTCTATCAGTATTCTTCTAGAGACAATGGAACCCAAACACCAGAATCCTTGGGGCAGTGGTGGTGGGAGCGCTTTCAATCACGAGTGGGTTCAGACTTGTGTGCTGTTAAGTCACTCAAGTATGCCAAACATCATCCAGGCTGCAAAGACTCTTCTAAATGGGTGCCAGAATCAGTCATGTTGGCAACTAGGCCAGGAAGATGGGATATTTCAATGGGTTCGCCCACGTGACTTTAGTTTTTTAAAGCAATCCGGAAAAAATGATGAACGTTTTCAGTCTGTCAGTGTTTTTGTTTATGTAGCAAATGCAGAGCCTGCTATCCTTTCCAGCGCTGCTGTGTGAGGGTTGGCACGTTCAGCTGTCTTAGCATGTGTAGGAAGTAAATATTGCTGTGCCTACAGCATAGATGAACCAATTGACCACAGAGAGGCAAATTTCTTGCTGAGAGTGACTCAGAGATTAAGTAGCCTACCAATCCCTCAGTCTACCTCTAGTGGTGGTGTCAGGCACTCTCTCCTGATGACTTCTGAAAACTCCACCTTAAGGGGTGTGTGTGTGTGTGGGGGGGGGGTCGAACAGCTTCATAACATAGCAAATCAAGAATTAGGTCAACATCTACCTTTGATTAAATACTTCATGTAGTTTCTTGGAATCCATAGCGTAGGGACAATTTTAGTTGATTTCTGGCCTAGAGTGGTAAGTTCAGCAAGTGTTGAACCCCACCTGCTGCCAGAGGTCCTTCTTTCACTCTTCCCTTCTCCTCAAGATACCTACTCTGCACTCTTCCCTCAATCATTAAGATTTCTTACCTCTCCTCACTTTCTGCTGATGACATTGCTCTTTTGTTCAGTAAGAAAAACAAAAGTAATTAGAGAAAAACTTTCACAGGCATCCACTACCTCTTCTGCTGGGTGACCCATATCACTATCAACATGTCCTATTGTCCCTCGTATGTCTATGTGTAGACTAACTTTCTTGATACTTGAGCCCAATCCTTAGGCACTGCAACCCTGCTGTCTCATCTTCTCAGAGATATTACGTAAGAAATGATTTCCCCTGCATTGGCTAGCAAAAATTTTAACTGTAATATTATTTACCTTTGAAAAGCCCTCCTTTGACTTCCTCTTCCGGCTACTTCTTCTCTACAGTACAATGGAGGGAAACGTCCTACAGCCAAAGACTACCAGTAACAGACCTGCAGCTCAACACTCAGGTTGTCATTGCCCTTTGTAGCAGCAAAGGAGACTACACAAAGCAGAATTTCTGGGCATCTCAATGATAGGATATTAGAAAAGACTTATCATCAGAGCTTGTGGTAAATGAGTTGGCTGGGAGTCCAAGAAAGCAAAGTTGTCTCTGAATTAGACACCGTCCGGAAGCAAGGAGAATTCTATAATTGAATATCTTCATACATTTTATCTAAAAGGCAGAAGAGGGGCCAGTATGGTGGCTCCTGCCTGTAATCCTAGCACTCTGGGAGGCCTAGGTGGGGGGATTGCCTGAGCTCACAGGTTGGAGACCAAACTGAGCAAAAGTGAGACCCTGTCTCTAAAAATAAACAGGTGTTGTGGTGGGCGCCTGTAGTCCCAGCTATTCGGGAGGCTGAGACAAAAAAATTGCTTGAGCCCAAGAGTTTGAGGTTGCTGTGAGCTGCGATGCCACAGCACTCTACCCCGAGGATGATAAGTGAGACTCTGTTTCAAACAATAAATAAATAAATAAATAAATGGCAGAAGAAATAAAGAGAAGATAAAGCCATTGAGTTTATTATACACATTGATAATTTAAATAATGAATAAGAATTAATTTAAGCTCCTTCAGTTAAAGATACTTGAAGACGGTAATAATATTAATTATGTACAAAATTATGTGTGTCTTATCTTTTGTCAGCCTTAAAGCAGATAAAATAAGCCCCATCATTTTATTTTATTTTGTTAGAGTGTACTTTGTGATTATTACCCTTTGTTTACATATAATTTAAATTTCTTTAAAATACTTTAATTGCAAAATGCTTCTCTCACATACTCTGTCAGTTATATGAGTCTAACAGTAGATAATCAAACACTTACTTTGCAATAGCTCAAATAGTTAAGTTTGAGCTAAGAAAATAAACAATTATTTTCTTAACAAGTACAAGAAATGCTAAATATGTCACTCAAAAATACCTAATGATTGCTATAGCATCCATAATTTAATATTTTCTAAATAAAATTTTTAATTTTAAATTAATAAGTAGATTTCTACTAAGTAAATCAGATACTCTATGTAATTCACATTGTAGAAAAAAGTGATATTTCTTATCCTTAGAGACCTTTATTTTAAAAAAACTGATTGGTTTATGGGAAAATTAGCTATTGTCAATCCATATTCAATTGTTGAATGTACTACAGCTATACTTTACAAATCATGTTTTGGAAACGGAAAACAAAAAGCATACTCTTCATGTGGAAAAGAGAAACATGGTGGGCAGCGCCTGTGGCTCAAGGAGTAGGACGCCGGCCCCATATACTCCGGGGTGGCGGGTTCAAGCCCAGCCCTGGCCAAAACTGCAAAAAAAAAAAAAAAATAAGAAAAAAAGAAACATGATCAACAGCTCCTTGGTAATCAGTATAGACACTGCATGCATCCAACTTGCCATACCCAAGTCACCTATATATCTTATCTACTTATCTATTTTGCTTTATCTTGAGAATGAAGATAATGCTGTCTCTGGTAATTTATTTCTACTATAATTTAAGGTTCCAGTTGTTATTTTTAAATACAAAGAGAATATTTCTTTATGTTGTCTGGCACAGGCTAGATTGGCTTTTAGGTTTCAGTTTCATAAAAATCTTTGGGAAAATTGCCTTCTAACTGGACGTACTTTCTTTGCATATATAGATGTCTTTGTTTTTCCTTTAATCTGAACATTCCTTAGCATTTCTTTTATTTATTGATCTTGACATTTTGAGAAATACAGGCTCCTTGTTTTGTAGAACTTTCCTCAGTTTGGGTTTGTATTTTGTGTCCTAATCAGAAACAGGGTATCTGTATCTCCCAGGAATAACATGAAAGAGATGTTGTGTCCATCCCCACACATCATATGAGGAGGCATCTGATGAGGATTTTTCTTAATCTTATTGATCAGCACATCACTTGGCTAAGGCAATGTCAACTAAATTCATTTTCCCTTTGCAATTAGTCAATATCTTGTGAAAAGAATCCTTGAGTGTTATGTAAATGATATGATTATCACCAGATATTATGCACTAGTTTTAATAAACTTTGATGACATTCTAGCTTCATCGTCCTTTCAATATTCATTGGTTGGCCTCCTATGACAAGGCAGCTCTTCTAATGATCCCTAATTTAATTTTTGTTCACTCGTGCCAGCAGGAACTCATGGATTTTGTTATACTTAGTAGCTTATAATCCATGCTATTAGTCCTTATTTTGATAATAAAAACAAATCTGACAAAGGGCAAAGGACAATTTTGAAGTGCTTCAAAAGCACTGATAATTATAAAACTGTCTTTGCCCAATATAGAGACCAGCTGGATCCCTAGATAGTTTTAGTAAAAACAATTTTATTTGCTGACATGTGTGATGGAAAATCTGACAGAGACACCTGTTGGCACAGAGTGATGGTTCCTGTTGCTGATGAGAAGAGGATGCTCTGAAATGAACGTTTTCCACTCCCAGAAATTCTACTTCAGTTTAAAGTATAAAGTCTATAGAAATATGCTTTCTTAACAAAAATGCCATTACTTCAAGAATTGCTGTGACATAGGTAATTCAGGAGCCACAGTCAGAGACACTTGTCTAGTAGCCATGCAATAATAACATCTGTCTCACTGCTGTAAGGAAAGTCCCACAATAGGTGTCTAGAACTTCTAAAATTAATGAATTAGTGGTAGGATTTGGGGAACACCAATTGAGAGGGAGAGAGATTTCAACATGAATTGTAACTCATTTTAATAACAATTTTCTATAAATATTTTACTTCCATCCAACATTTTGTGAACCTCTCACTAACAACTGTAATGGGTTAAAAGCTGTAGACATCTTTTTCTATTTCTTTACATGTTAATAGCTTTTGAGAGTATTTCAGTTGGAAGCATCCATGTTATGGCAATTATATTACACACACACCAGAACTATCTCTTCCCTGTTTCTGGCAGGTGCAGTTGTTTTCCAATCGTTTTGTTCAACACATAGTACTGGTGTTTATATTCAAACCTTCTGCGTTTAGCTTCCATCCATGTTTCTGTTCTCCACTTTTTTTGTTTGTTTGTTTTTCCTCTTTCAGACAGATTTCATTCTATTGCTCAAGCTAGAGTGTCATGGCCTGAGCCTAGCTCACAGCAAGGTCAAACTCTTGGGCTCAAGTCATCCTTCTCCCTCAGCCTCCAATTAGCTGAGACAACGCCTGGCCAGTTTCTCTACTGTTAGCAGGGACAGGGTCTCACTCTTGCTCAGGCTGATTTTGAACTCCTGGGATTACAGGCATGACCCATTGTGCAGTCCTGTGTCCTCCACTCTTTAGTTTTGTATTTATCCCAAGTATCCATCATGAATTCTTTTTTGCATTCCTGTTTGATTTGTATATGCCAAAAAATGTGGTGTTACAAAGATGAACTAATGTTTAAAACTTAACAATGGCTTGTCTACATAAATGTTATCATAAAATCACTTTGTACATTTTTATCACCAAGACACAATAGAACATGAAGCATCATTTTTTTTTTTTTTCTTTTGCCTTTTTGGCTGGAGCCGGGCTTGAACCCGCCATCCCCAGTATGTGGGGCTGGCACCCTACTCGCTGAGCCACAGGAGCCACCCTGAAGCATGATTTTTTAAGGATTTTTTATCCCCCTCTGACCAGGCATTAACCTGGATAAGCACTACATTTTAACAACTTACATTTACGTACCTCTGTGATGGCCAATATCTACACCTTTAACAGGTAAATGTTATTGTATCATGATGTTAAGCCTCATATTAGCAGCGATCATGACAGTGCTAAGAGCAGACTCGGCCTGGTTTAAGGTCCTGTCCTATCTCTTGTTCTACCACACTGGTCAACTTCAGTTCAGAGGCATGCATGTGATATAGCCCTTTCCTGATATAATTATGTATAACAAAAGTAATGATGCATATTAAAAATAGCACATTTTCTCATCTTTTAATAACTATTACACATTGTTTTACTAAATATTTTTATTTTGGAGTCTAGGTATTAGATTATAGAAAGTGAAATGTGAACTTTTTTAGGCTTTTATTAATGAGACTTTTCCTTGATTCCTTCCACAGGTTCATAGGCAAATACACACGCGACTTACCAACCACGAACCAGGAGACTAAGCTTTATTGATTTACTATTTCCTTTGATGAGAGAAACAAATGCCTATAAGTACAAAGGATCTGTGCCTGTCAGGTGGTCCTGGCCTTGTTATCATCTTATGAGAACATGTCCTAATGACACATGCTTACGGCTGACCCTCCTTTGATGTACAAAAGATGAACGACATGACACAGCAATCTTCACTTTGAACTAGAACTGAGAAAACTCCCTTTAATACCAAAATGCTAATGGAAAAGCATAGCTCAGTTATCTTTATTTTTTTTCTTATTTACTTAGCTATGCTACCTTAATGAAATTTATAAACTGACATAACTGAGACTACCGAGATGGGATATAAATTAGAATGATTCACTGATCTATCGCCCGACAGCTGAAGATTTGGCCATGTTCTCAACTGGCTGTATTTTCTGGCTATAGAATATATTGATGGAAGGATTTAGGGGGTTAAGGGAGGAGGGAGAGTGTATTTGGATGGAAAAAATAACTCACAATATTGATTTATGTCCTTATATGCTGATTATGCTATTGTATCTTTTCTGTCCAAATTAAATAAACCCCCCTTTTATTAAAGTAAAAAGTTAGGGTTTAATCTTTGAACTTCAGTTACCAAGTGCCCTAGAGAGAAAAGACACAGAACTCATATTTAATTATCTGGTTTTAGTTCGGATTGCACAGGCATCCTGACCACTTCCCATAGGTGCGTCACATGTGTTGACGAATGTACAGAATTTATTTTTGCCAGAGTTGAAGCTCTATGTGTTTATAACAATATTTCTCAAATGAATCATTAAGCTGAATAAATCAAGCTGTGTAGTTCATAGTGAGTACAATTTGTTATAAGGTTAGCGGCACAGGAAGCCCTGGACACAGATCAAACACCATTCAAAAATAGAAGTCAAAGAAAGCAATGGAACATTTTCCTGAAATTTTGACTAATGGGGATCAAAATGGTTACAGGCACGTTAGACCTGCACATTGCATCCTTGTTGCTATGTTCTTGTAGATTATCTCTCTCTCTCTCTTTTTTTTTTTTTATGTTCTTGTAGATCTTTTTTTTTAATCACTCTACTGTGGCAGCCTGGGTAATTTCTTGAAATCTATTTTTTATTTTTTTTTTTTAGTTTAGCAAGAGCTCTCTCTTGCATATTGTCTAATGTAGTATATACACTCTCCATTGTATTTTTAGCTTCAAACAGTACATCTTTTATTTTTGAAATATATTATTTGGTTGTTTTGCAAATATCCTCCACCGTGGATACTCTCTTTATTATTTCTCATGTTTTATTCTACCTTTAATTTCATTAAAATTTTGTACATGGCTTTGCCTTTTAATGTTTCTGATAATTACAATGCCTGCAGGTCTTGGGGGATTTCTGGAAATTGTAACCCCTTCTTCACCTCACCATTTTATGGTGGCCTGTCTTCCGTGTTTGGTGATTTTTGACTATTCATTTATATGTGATTTAAAATACTCTATGGAGCCTAGGGGTGAAAACTGCCCTCAAGTGTCACTAGTACCATCATAGATCTGGGTTTATTGTAGGTACCTTGCTGCCTTCCACAGCCCCAGCCAGGGTGGCAGCTGCTCTTAGGGCAATTTCACTGGCCCTACTTGTTGACAGCTCAGCTTCATAGAATTTAATTTTAGCTTTTCCTTTTCTTTTCCCTTTATTTAGCAAATCTGGAGGTCTTGTTAAGATTTTCCTCACACTCATGTGAGTCAACTATTCAATCAAAAGTTTATGAATTTGCAGAGAGGACAACTCTGAGAAAATCCAGCCTTGCATATTTCTGTGAAATTATTTATTCTTTAAACGATGTACCACTTCCAAGAGGTAATAGGAAATGGACTGGAACATAACAATGAAGTGTCAACTTATTGACAATATAAATATTCCTATTATCTTATTAAATTTAGAATTTAATGTCATATCCCCATTATAACTTTTTTAAAGAAAGAATAGACAAATAACTCTTAGTCTTTGCAAGAAAACTAATGCCTGATTAAGAGTGGAGAGTTGGGGTGGCACCTGTGCCTCAACAAAGCATGGCGCCAGCCCCATATGTCGGAGGTAGCAGGTTCAAACCCAGCCCCAGCCAAAAACTGCAAATACAAAGAAAGTGGAGAGTTGATTTTACAAAGAGTTTCAGCTCTTCTTATCCTACCAAAGCAGAACAGCATTTTATTTTGAAGGTTTCTGATAATAGAAAAGATAATGGAAAAAATGTCAAAAGGTTTTTGTCTACTATCATCTCTACCATTTACTTTACGTGTTTCCTTGAATAAGTTACAATTATTCTGGGCTTCACAATTTTTCTTTTCAAAAAGCAACAACAATGCCTAACCTGGGCAAGTCACAGAAAACTGAAATCACAAATTACATTAGAATGCTCTGGAACTTAAAATTACATGTCTATTGAAATAATTTATTATGATGATTTTATACAAATATTAGTCACTTAGAAGAAAACATCAAATTTGAATTACAATAATATTCCTTTTCGTTACCAGGTTGTCAGAGGTAGGTTTGAGTTGGAGGCCATGTTGGCCTCACTAGCCACAGCTGAAAATGATGACAATGGAGGCGGCCATTGCTGTCTCTGGTCTCTTGAGTTATCAGGAGTTTGGGAAACTGCTTTCTTCTGCATATCTGCATCAGTGAAAATTTTTTTCTTGTTTTTCTTTAAATACAGTAAACCCTACATCAAAAAATACAGCAGTAAATTGAGTTCTCACATTATCACCACTTGTTTCCCTACCCTTGCTACTTGCTCATAGTATACTTTGTATACAGCACTTCACTTATATTGTTCTGAAGCTCACATTAATCCCTGTATCTGTTCTAAACATCTCAGATACTCTACTTCATACTGCAGGTGATTACTTGCCTGAAAGATAGTCTTGAGCTGACCTAAAATAATCTATTCAGGGTTTGGCATACATTCTGACTCCAGGTTTATAACTTAATGTCTTATTTCCAAGGCTAAGTGAACTGGATTTTCAATTCTGTGGTCCATTGAGTTAGCATTTTGGAGACTCTTTTTGTCTATTTAGTAACTCCTATAGGAGCAAAACCATTGCAAAGAATGAATCTAATTACATCTACTATAATTATTAATATGAAAGAAACTTGTGAATGTAAAAATTTTTAAATAGTTTCATTGAAAGTTATGCTGTGCTTTACTTACATGAACTGTTCATCCCTAAATTTGAGAATTTCTAAGATACGATTTTTGCAGCTTCACAATTACTACATATAAAATGCAATTTCTTTAAAGCTATCTGATTTTTTATTTTAAAAAGTTGATTATGTTCGAAGTGCTGATCATTTACAATATCATAGACCTAGGTATACAAAAACATAGTGTTTATACTCACAAAAATAAGACATGAAGTAGTAGGGTAGTAAATCATAAAATTTGTCCTACTTATAAAAATATAAACCATTAGCATAATTATATTCATTAATGGAATGGAAACGCAACAGTCAATGTTTTTGAATGAGATTATGTTGCACTTCTCAACACTCTCATTGTTTACAAGGCTATAATATTTGTTTATAATGTCTGTTCATATGAGCATCCAATAACCGGATAGCTGACAGCTAAAGCTGAGAGGAGGGCTTATTCCTATTCATCTTATGAAGAGAGTGTCAGGGATGAAAATTCATAGCCAAAGCATGTTATGTTTTTAGTTTCCTAGATTTTCTTTATAAAAGGCTCAGATGAGCTCCTATAAGATACTAGAAGTGATTCTGAATCATCAGAAGAAGAGTACTTCACATTCAGGATGATTTTCATGTTAAGTCAATATCCTTATAGTTTGATTCCTTGCAGGGTGTAAAGTGTTCATTATAGAAATACCGCTCTGACTGAAAAGATTATGAATTGTCTAGAACCTCACTTGCTTCATCCATTCTAGGTGTCTGGAGACCACTTATACTCATTATTGTCTTTGACTCTTTGTGTTCTGTGACCAGGATGGTATCATCTAAAGGCCTTTATCTTCCAGTCATCACCACGGACAGGAAAGACTTGTTTTCTATTTATATTCTCACATCCAAGATGATAAACTTAATTCTTATGAATGATTGAATTCAGTTGAGCTAGACTCTAGTTTTTATAGACTTGATGATTGTTTCTGTGTGGTTTTAATTAATTATGCCAATTGTCTATTTGAATATTATTTTCCAATTTAGGATATTAATTACATGTATTTTTCCTTAATGCATATTTCTCAAAACAGAAATTATCTGTGTTCACCATATAACAATAAACATAACCAACCTTTTTTACATAATTTCCATAATTTTCCATAATAAAGGCTTACATTTTTATAGGTTTTTTTTTTTTATAGTTTACAAGTAACTTTTCCTTAATCACCTCAGAAGCCTCTGAATCAGAAAGGATAGTCATTAACTTTGTTTTAATTATGAAGATATAAAAGTTTAAAGAATTAGAATGGCATTCAAGGCACAGTAAAACTGCACTGGAACTGGGCATCTGGCCTAGATACTACAGCCAGATCATGGGTAATTTCTCCTCCCTCCCCCACAAAACTCAGGAGGCCAAAGCCCAGTGATGTCCCACATTAAATAATTCACACTCTACATTCAATTTTTGCAATGAAATTGCATCTACACAAAAATGAAATGTGGCAATTATCCAGACAATTCAGCTAAATGTTGTTCCCTTAGCCACCAAAATCCTTCTCCTAACATGAGTTAGATTGTAACAGCAAATAAAATATTACTCCTTTTGGTCAATACCATATTTTCAGGACTTATTGCCTAATAATCATTTGGAAAATAAAAATATCAATAATATAGCAGCATTAACTAGGTAATATTAGACTCTTTTTTTTTAAAGATTCAGATGTGGTTCTCAACATCTCCAGTCATGCGCATGCGCACTCACACAAGCTCGCGCCTTTCCAGTTAAATTCTGAGCCCATAGACTAAGGGTACCATGTAAGTGTATATGGTATACTCCCAGGATGAAGGACGTGATTACAACTCTCCACTTTGGGCTTTACATTACAAACACAATAACATAATTTAATCGTATATGCCCTCATAGTAATGCAAAATTTTAAAAAAACTTGGGTAGCGCCTATGGCTCAAAAGAGTAGGGTGCTGGCCCCATATGCCTGAGGTGGCAGGTTCAAACCCAGCCCCAGCCAAGAAAAAAAAAACAAAAACTAGAATTATATCTTACAGTGTTTGCAAAATCACAGCTTCAAACATCTCTCTTTTTTCTAGAGGGCTTACTTCTTTCCTGCTCTTTAATATATCTAGTCGGCTAACATGATTGTATTAGTTTTCACTGCCAAACTTCCATACACCATCATATACACATACAATGTGCATTATTAGTAATCAAGAAATAACTGATTACATATTTAAGACCAAATGCACATAAAAAATAAATTTTCACATTAATTACCATATACATTCCACCTGCCTGCAGCCATCCTTGACAAGAAAGAGTCAGAAGAATAAGTCAAAGCTTTCATAAACTTTAACTAAATCAACTATATTTTAAATGCGGACTTAAGATAATTAGCATTATAATTAATACAGTTTGTAAGTCAAAAGATGTTGCATTGAGATCTAAAGATTAAGATTTACGGCTAGTGTAAACTTTAGGGTATTTATTTATTTTGGGGGACAGAGTCTCACTATGTCACCCTCAGTAAACTTCAAGATATTTAAATTAAATTGTTTTGCCCCTTGCCATATGTTTAGTTCATCTTAAGCGCCTTTAGATTTTACATGTCAATATAAGTGTTAACACTGTTTGCATTTGGATTTCTGTAGATATGTGTGTCATATTATAAATGTCACTCAGACTTTGTGCAACTATCCTATTTATGTGAAAATATTTGCCTATGTCGGCTAATCACCTAATAAGTTAATTGTGCATAAAGGTAAAATAATTTAAAACATTCTCAGAGGGCAGAGTAAAAAGGCAGCTATTATCACTCAAACATCACTCCCTGCATGAACCTTGTACTCATTTGACCTTAACTGCACTCAGTCTCAGTGGAGAGTCATGGCAAAGGAAAAGATTACCCCATCCATCTGGCGATTGCTTATAGAAAGAAATATTTGTAGCCCTCAAATTATAACCCATTTTCATTTATTTCTCCTTCCCAATATTGATCAGTAGCTCATCTTAGGATATTGCTTTAAAAGAGACCCTCATCTCTAAATAGAGATGGATAATTTAGATCCGGTCTTGCTCTATCACCCAGGGCTGTGATCGTAGCTCCCTATAGCCTTGAACTCAAGGGCTTCAGTGATTCTCTTGCCTCAGCTTCCCAAGTAGCTGGCCAAAATCTACTTTCATGATAAGATTTTGTTCTCAAAATTTTTATGCTGATTTAAAATAATGCTCTGTAACAATTCAGAATAGGGGGTTTGGTTGAATTTCTTAGGCAAAGATAGTAACAAGTAAAATGCAGCTAATTTTTCAAGATACTAAATTATTTTCAGTGGGCAATATTTTTTATAGCCTGAGTTTCTATTGGTGTCCCTGCATGGATACATGCTATATTCTACTGTTAAACAGCAGAATATTTCAATGTAAGTGTTAACTATTAAGCAGTAGAATATAGCATTAGTCCCTTTCATATGATTGTTTGATATTCTATTCATTCATACTGTATTTACAATCATGAGGTTCTTTACCAGGTAATTTAAGCAACAGGGTGCTAGTAACCATTTAATAACTTTCTCTCCAGAAAAAAAGGGGCATTATTTGCTGCTTAACTTAATATGGAGGTCTATATATTCCCACGATGGCTGACAACAACCCACCATAATGGGGTCATTATAGGTGAAGTAGGGAAGGGATGTGCACAGCTGGGTCTGGGGAGCTGGAGCTGGTTCCAGCTGGTCCCAGCACAACAATGGCCTTAGCCAAAAGATGATAAATATTTATTTCAATGGCTTTTAGAAACCCTCTTAACTAGCTTTAAGACTAATTTTATCAATCAGCCATTTCAGTTTCTGTGTTCAAAACAAAGTTTCGCTCTTAAGTATTTTCTCAGATATTCACACATATTAAATAACATGAGATTTTAGGGGAAAGAAAAGAAAACTAAAATAGACAACAACAAATTCACCATCATTACAAGGAAGCTGAAGGGTGCTTCTTATAAATTCTACCTGTATTAAGAACACTCGTCTAAGATCTCTGACCATCTTAAAAGATTTTTTAAAATACCACTAAATCCAGTTTCATACTATATTGATATAATCTTCCACACAGAAATCACTGAGTTTATGCAAGTATTTTAAATCATTATTTAAATCTGGACCTTTTATTTCCTAATCTATTATTGGCAAATATGGGGGAAAAAATTCAAAGAGAAAGTATATACATTTTAAAAGGAGAAAAAGCAAGGTGAATTATGCAATATTTCTTTTTAAAAAATATATCCAAGCCTTCTTTTCATGATATGTGCAACGATCAGCAGTTTTGACAACATAATCCAAATGTACTAAACTATTTTATCTTCTTGCAGACAACGAGGGATTATTACAAACTGTTTTCTCAGCACCTTGCTGATTTAACATCTATAAAATTCCTGCACCACACTCTGGTTTTATTGAATTGGGTAAGTGTACTATTTTTTCTTTTATTAGAAAACCTTGCATGTGTGGCTAAAAGTCATGAACAGTATCTTTTACTCTGTTTTAAAATTGGGTTTTTATATATCCATATTAATACAGCAGGAAGCATATGGACTTGGTCACAAAACAATGTCTTGAAAACTTTATTCAAATTACTGTTTGTAGATAATCAAATTTATTGAATTATTTATTTTTATGAAGCTGAAGGCCACTTTTATATATTCATTTCTAAAGTTGGGCTGTAAGTTTACAGACTCCCATATGATTTCTCCTTGTGTAATCAACATATTACTGTTCCAGCATCTACCTTTCAGAAAGAAGTATTTTTAGAACACAAATTTCTGCACAGTGCTCACTATCTGTAAATTTATTAGGAACCCAACAATGAATCATTTTCAAAAGGAGAAAAAAATGGAAAGTATAAATCCATTCTTACTTGAATATATGCACATTAAACTATTCTTTGTCTAGGAAAAATTAATAGGTAGAAATATTATTTTGGTCATGAAAGTCTTACTCTAAGAAGCTCATCTCAATCTTAAACACATGGTTACTTGAAATTACCCTCCCTGGCACATCTAAACCACATAGAAATTATACATCGATTATTAATTCTTGAGGAACATGTTTGCATCCGAATTTAAAGAGGGGTTTTGAACTTTATTACATCATATTGTTTAAGATATAAAAAAAATTAAATCTTTTACTCAATATGTTTACAGAAAAAGAAAAGGCCGAGGAACAAATTCTTGAAAGTCTTTGGAGCATGTAGAATTCATGACCTTGAAAAATAAATTTTGCATCAAAGAAAATCTCAATTCTTTCTGAAGTCTTTCTAAAATACGAATATTTTATTCCTATGTTGGGCTCAGAAGAACAATTTTTATGTCCTTGTAGCTGTGCTCCTCTCTGAGATGTGAACTGTAACAGGGCTCAATTGCTTTACTATTATTTCTCCATTTCCATGCATCATTTCCTCCATGTTGCTCAGGCTGGAAGAAAAATCAGCATGTTCTGATGAGTTTAGTACTATGAGGCAGTAAGATGGACCTGAATTTAGTGGAGATTGGAGCTCCAAAATAAATATAACACCATGTGTCAAATAAAAAAAAAAAAAAAGAAAAAGATATTCTCCTGTACAAATCAGAAGAGATAATAAAGATCAACGAATAGACAGCAACTTTTTTCTTTTTAGTCATACCTACAACAGCATCTCAAAACTATTGCACACTTTAAAAATAATTTACCTTTTTCTCATTTGGAACAGTTAATAATTTATTGGATAAGCCATGATTTATGTTGCCGTTAGCCAAATTTTACTGGCTTTTATTGAGGGGTTGAAAATTTAGGGTGAAATTTCCCAGAATTTGTTTATTGCTCAATACAATACTTTTGCCAAACAACAGCAATAGAATGCTGCCGGATTCTATGATATAGCAAGCTCAAAAAGCATTGCTGTACATTAAATGTGTCCTAAGTTGTCATAAGCTCGAAGTTCTAGGATTTTTCAATAGCCCATTGTGTTTTAGTCCTCTTACTGACAGTACCACGAAGGTCTGTGCCGGGCGTCCTCCACTCACTGACTCAGAGAGGGTGGGTGCCTTTGCAGGTATAGGGGAGTTGCTATCTATTCACAAACCACTAAGCATTTCTTTTCATTAAAAAAAAAAAACCTTCCAATGCTCAGAGTCTGTGGTCAGTCCCTTGGCTAAGTCTCATGAAGATACACTTCACCGAGGCAGAAACCCAAAACAGGTAAAAACGGAGAAATATTTACAACCATTTTTCTCCAGCAAGTGGAGTTCTTGCTTTCTGTATAGAGGTGATGGTTTTCGTTCTTTCTCTTTCTTTCTTTCTTTCTTTTTTTTCTTTTGTGTGTGTGTGTGTTTGGTTTTTTGGGGGGTCACTTTTCTCTCCAGGACCTTTGCAGCGAAGGTTCCTAGGCTATGAGTACAAACTCTCCTGGCCGGTCCCGTACATATCTGCCAGCCGTTTGAAGCGGGGTCCCCAGTCGCTCAGGTAGTCGTAGTTCTGATCCGAGTTGGAGCTGAGGGACTCGAGGGAGCTGAGCGACTCGGCCACCGAGCCGGTCCCCTCGAACGCGTAGGTCTGCAGCGAGTCGTACGGGGGCGCCCCGGGGTCCACGTCGGCCTCCTTCAGTCGCTCCCAGATGAACTCCCTGAAAATGACGTTGTCGGGGATGCTTTTAAAACCCGGCCGGCCGAGGAACTGGATCTCCGGGGTCACGTCCCTGCGGGCCTTGCTGTCGCGGATCACGTTCAGGTTCCTGAGCGCGGCCATGTCGAAGGCCTCCGTGTCTTCCTCGCCGCCACCCTCGTCGTCGTATCTGACGATGTTTTCTCTGATATCTCGCTCTTCATCGAAGATGAGGGGCTCTTTTTTCCGCCTTCTCATCGTGACGATGAGGAGGATCAGCACTGCAGCAAGGAGACAGCAGGGGAGAGGTTAATGGGTCACCTGCCGCCCCCAGCAGGCCATGTCCAGCCTGGCATGTTGACACAGAGATCTTCTTCCCTTACAAGAGAAATGAATTGACCTCCCGCTTACATGGGCCTTCGCAGTAGTTGTGCTAAAATTGCTAAAATGGCTTTAAAAAAGGACACTTTTATACATCAAGAAACCCTTTTCCACACTTGTTCAGCATGGATGTGTTCCTGTTTAACACAACCTCTAAAGCGTTTGATGGAACAAATGGAAAGGCCAGTTCAGAATAAATACAATAATTTCAAAGCCATGGCACACGAAGGGATTCTGTTTGAACTCCTTAATTGCTGGAAAGAGGAGGTAACATTCGTAAATGTTTTGTGTCTAATTTAACAACCTCAATTTCAGAAGGAAATGCATTAGGGCATTTGGTCTGGCTCTCTGAAGAAATGCCTCGTCCTTGTCTGTGAAACTCAACTGTTAAATAAAATCCAGCATGTCAGGCCATTTACGAAGATTAAAAGCTTCTCTGTAACAAATTGAATCCCGCTTTCATGTATAAAATACTGAACTTGGTCTTCATCTATTATACACGTGGAGACCGAACACAGGTTGTGAGATTTCAGCATCAGCAGACAATGATTTAAGAAATAAACCTGTAATGTCAGGTATTTTATTGATAAATCAAAACTGATAATTAAATCTTAAAGCATGTGGTCCTGTGGGAAGGCCCAGGAGACCAATTACACTGGCTATTCTTTGGGTTATAACAAACAATATGTCCTGTGTATTTTTCCTATATATATGCTGTAGAGAAACTGCTCTGGTGTCCAAGTGATTGAATGCTCCCGGAATATAGAGCACAATACATTTTATGGCCCCTTCCAATTATGTTTAAAGAGATTAAAAAAAAAAAAATTCCCAAATTTTGGAATTAAAAAACATATAAATAATGAATTATGATTATTTGTCTATAAATAAAATACCATTTAACAATTTTATTGCATTGAGGCTTTGGGGATCTAAACAGCCCTATATATACATGATATGGATTATTGTTTGGGGGTGCATTATTCTTGTCACAATTTTAAAAAGGGGGTTAAAATATATGTAAAGCATTTTGTAAAGTCTTCACTTTGGCATTAAAAGTACAACTCAAAATAAAAAGAAACAACCAAGAAAGATATAATGTAAGTCTGTATAATTAAATAGCGTAACAAGGGGTGAGGCTTACTCCATGCTCCATCTCAGCTCACTTTCAAAAAACAAAAAGTACTTAAAAAAAAAAAAAAGAATAATTAATCTTTAATAAGAAAGTATATGCTTTCTGAAGTACTTGTCTACCATCTGCTTTACCATCAGGAAAAGGAATGTGAGTGATGAAAACCCCTGCACTGGAAATCGTTGGAAATAGTTGCAGAAACAATTGCTTTTGGGGCACCTTCCTTTCTATTCTTATTTGACCCTGGCCTATTGTTCTTCTCATATGCTTCCTTCTTTGTAGATGGCCTACCCTTTAGAAATGAGGTACATTTCTGAGTTTTTATGGTCACCTTCCCGTATTGCTTTGGCATATGGACCTATTCTCTCTTGCTCCTATTTACTAAATGTGAATGCTTACCAAAATGACAGATATATAGTTCAAAACTTTATGCTTGCTTCTTATCGTTTTCCCATTAGCAGTCTGATGCTCACTATCCTTTCCCATTTAGTGGATTGTCCCTTCTTGTCTATTGAGAATGAGACACTCCAAAGCCCCATAGATTTCAAGGTACATTCCAGAATTCTATGACAGAAAGAGCTTCAACTATGGTGTCATGAAAGCCTTGCTGAACCTTCCCACATGATAGCTGTATGATCATGGAACAAGTAACTTTAACTGAGCCTACGTATATGTGATAATATTTACCAACTTCAGTTTTCACAAGGTATATTAAAGAGATAAGGAGTTTGGGGAATAATTAAGTGGAATTAGCTGAATTTCAGGCACTTGCAGGTGTGCAATGGAGCAGGTTTTATTATTTTCTGGGCTACCAAGAACATTAATTCAAAATTCCACAAACAGAACACATGTTTGTGTTTTCCTTTAAAGATGGAAAGGCAAAGACCCCTAGTAGATAACAAGCAAAGTAGAGCATGTACCAAACACATGGCTGTGTGTGTGAACTGAGGATGCAATATGAGGTGAGAATGGGAGGTCTGCACCCTGAGTAGGGCCCCAGCAGGACCCCAAGTTCTTCCTGCCTCTTTGTCTTCAACATCTGCTCATCCCAAATTCAAATTAACCAGTCGTTATGTATTGTGATGCACAGAAAGTGCCTCAAATACCCTCCTTAAGCCCACTGCCCCTGCCTGTGTAAGGCCCCCATTTGCTTTGAAGCCCTGTTACGGTATTAACTGGACACGTGGACACAGAAAAGATTTTCTGCCTCCCCTCGCCTCAGTTTTCCTTTCTCCAAAATGAAGATAATAAGTTTTTTACCTCTTAGGAATGACCTTATAATAACTTGATGACTCTTAAGTGTATTTACATTTATAAGGGGCTTACATACTGCTACACATAGTCAGAATTTTCCCTTTGTGTTCAAGTCACATATTGTGAATTTTTAGAAAAATTATTTATACAATTCAGGTCCAATTCCTTTGGGTCTTGCTAAAATTTGAGTTATGGAGCTGGTTTACACAAGTAAATGTAATCTTTGCCGTGCCCTCACTTGGTGATTATGATGACCTCATGCTCATTTGATCAATTTATTTGCTATCTATTCTGCCTGTTGGATGGAAGAATGAATGCTAAAGGTACTGCACCTATTCTTGAGGTGATTAAAATATGTGGGAGAGGTGGAAAATTTTGTAGTAGATTGTGATAAATAATATTCATTAAAAAATATTTTGTCTGTATGTGCCCTATCCTCAGCCCTCAGAGTATACAGTTTAAAAGAGAAGGGGAGAGAGAAAGAAATCAATAATGATCACTGCTCTCAAGGTGCTAAGCAAATCATCGTATGTGCATTTACAAATTGTGTTCAGTGCTACAAAACAAAGAAACATTATGATGCAAAATAATGGATTTAAAAGGACCTGGTTTAATCATGGTGGTGAGGATGTCCTCCTGAGGAGGTGACACTGGACCTGGGACAGAAAAGATAATCTCAGCCTGACTGGCAAGAAATTACAGGGATTAGGATTTAGGAAAAGGGTGGCAATAATGGGAAGAAAGGGTCTGTGGCTCTTCCTACAGGGAGAGTGAAGGATCAGACAGCCTGATACCTCAGGGAGGCAGGCAGGGGGCAGAGCACGCTTGGCTTTGTGGGCTGCCAGATACATTTGGATTTTATGTAAATACATTTGATGCTGCTGAAATGTTTCAAGCAAAGAAGTAAAATAATTTATGGTTTAAAAAGCAAAATGATAGGAAAAAAATACGGAAGGACCAGCACAGTCAGGTTTGGTTCAGAAAAAAAATTGTTACCAAAGTGACATCTAAGCAAAGATCTAAAGGGTGATTACATATCGACTTGTCATTTTTTCTGTATCTGTGATATCAGAGAGTCATGCTCTATGCCCAGTAACAAAATGTCAAAATTGTAACTTGCTCTCATGGGCCTGCTCTGCTACCTATTTTTACAAAGGATAAAGATTTGTAATTGATATAATCCAAGTGAGTGAGTGTGATAAATTAGATATCAATGAAAACGTTTACAGGGAATTTTAAACTTATAACAAAGTATCCTCTACATCTCTCCTATTAATATTTTCTCTATCCACTCTAGTAATGTATTGTGATTTTTTTCTTGAGCCCTTATATACTTCTAGGAGAAGTTAATGAGATAGCTGAAACTCAGGGGAAAAAGTCTTAAAAATGTATCTTGGGAAATGGAAGAAACAAGAGTCCAGGGGAGATACTCCTGTGTGCAAAGTAGAAAGACAAAAATCACATTATCATGTTCTTTTCCACAAATGAGTCCATTAAAATCACTTGTGTGTCATTCAGCATGTGTGACTGGGAGGCCGCATGTGACTCAGACCAGCATTTTCATATGTGTCCCCGACGTAAAGATGAGCTAATGCTCAGGCTCCACTCCTAAAGCAGGCGTCTGTGGGGGAGACAGACAAGGAGGTGACCGAGGGCGGCAGGCTCATCAGCCAGGATGGGAGGTCTCAGATACAAGGGTCTACAGCTCGTGGGGACAGTGCCCAACCTGGATGCAATGCCACAGAAACAGAGTCTCGCATACAAGTAAACCACTTGTGGGTCCCACTCCCTCACTTGGCAGAGGTATTCCTGGCAGAAGGAGCAAGGCAGGCTAGAAAAAGTAAGAGAAAGCAGAATGAGTCTGGAAAAAAGCCATTTAAGTGGTGGGGCTGAAGTCCACCCTGGTAGATAAGAGAAATAAGGTTGGAAAGGAAGGGAGCAACCTGCTGATGGCCTGACTGTGAGTTTAGTCTTTAGAGGATGAGGAGTCAGTCATGAAAATACTTTAAGAGAATAAGAAAGTATTATTACCTAGCACATGGAATTTACCTTGTAGTCCTGATGGGTTGAATTTGATAGAGAATGGGACAACTGCTATCATTGATGGAGGAAAAGATGGACCCTGGACAAAAGCAGGCCCAATGACAGGGAAATAAATGAATTGATCCAAGAAGAACAAGCGTAAA